>NDXB01000295.1:0-17071 GCA_002631895.1 Agapornis roseicollis
GAGTGCTCTGGGGGGGTTGGAGGAGGTATTCGGTCGGTGCTCAGTTGGGTTGGGGTGTCATGAGTTATCTGTCGGTTGTTGGTGAGGTGCTGTATTCTCTTCCCTTGTTATTTCCTGTATCATTATTATTAGTGGTGGTAGCAGCAGTGATTTGTGTTATACCTTAGTTACTGAACTGTTCTTATCTCAACCTGTGGGAGTTGCATTCTTTTGTTTCTCCCCCCATCCCTCTGGAAGTAGGGGAGGGCAAAAAAGGGGGGTTGAGTGAGTGAACGAGATGCGTGGCTGGGTTTAAACCACGACAACTGCACATACCCTTCATGTTTTCACACTTGGTTTTTTATCATTCTGATGATAGAGAAGCAATTCCCACTACAAATCTTAAGTCAATAATTAATGAACAGAACCAACACTAAAGCCTACGACTTAAAAAATTTAGTGACTTCATCCCTCCAGGAAATGAATCAGCATGATTGTTTTTACCAAATCTCTATGATGTTCTTGCAGAACCAAAAATCAAAAGATAAAGGCAGCAGGAAACCTTTATTAATGTGTATGTGTGTGTACATATACATATATATATATTCACACATAAAAACACACGAGGCAAAAGTGAAGGGCTTTATATTTAATGTCTCAGAGCACTGATTATTCTAGCATGCTGAATAATTAAAGTGAATTTGCTTTTTAGTTCCACTCTGGGATTTGGAGGAAGGTGAGATATTAATATCTTATATAGTTCAAGTCTAACACTGATTAAGCAGGACAACTCACCTCTCTCTCCCCATTATTCCCCCCACTGCATTTGAAAGTTGTTGCTGCATCACAGGCTGTACACAGAGCCAGCCACTAAAATGACATTAACACTTTATATAGTTCATCTTCTGACATTGAAGCGTGAAACTTCTTAACTTAGTGATTTCAAACAGAGGAAATAAACTGAGCTGTAAATCTCGCGTGTTTCTGCTGATCATGGCCCTTGAAAGAATCCTTATTGTAGCACATTCGACAGAGGCTTCTGATAAATTCATACTTTGGCTATAAAGCTAAGCATAAATCCATAGGACAACAGATTCAGGAGGAAGCCCCTTGCTTTTAACTGTCCTCTGCCTCCTTTTTTTGTTGGGTTTTTTTTTGTTACTAATTGCCAGTTTCCTGGGTCTCCTTCCTCCCTCCTTCCAGAGGGGAAGCTTGAGGCCCCTGCACACTTTGGACCTGGAGAAAGCATTCCTGCTTCCTCTCAGCTTCCCTGACATCTTGCAGCCTATTAACTGCATCCTGCAGCTCAGCCACCTGCTGCAGCAGGACCTCCAACAGGGAGCATCGAGTGCAGCCCCACTCATTCTGCACCTTCCCACGCCAGCCCAGTGCAGGCACTCAACTTGCATCTTTCTGAATTAACTCAGGGCAAAGACACTTGTACAGTGTTTTCAGCCTCTGACTGCTTCCTTAAATAGGTCTTAAGCCTCAATAAAGAAGGCTTGCTCAATCACAAAGTCATGAAGCATATAAAATGTGCACAACCAGATTTAAAATAACACTTCACAACAACCATAGAAAAGATGCAGATACGGGTTTATGTCTGCCCATGGATGAAATTCATTAATACTTTGTGGTAAACATATGAAGTGGGACAGGTAATCAAATTAGTCGCCATCTCTGATTAGACTACATAATGGCATTTTATGCCATTTATGTTGACACAGAAAGAACGTTTCAAATTCCTCTGCTTTCACCCAGACACAATTTGAAAAACTCTTTCAATATGTATTACATACCCAACCTTATGAACTCTTCAAGATGCCTTTTACTCTCAGTGCTCCATAAATAAAGTCTAGGGAGGGAGTGGAGAGAAGCAATTTGCATTACACTATAGTACATGAATTGGCAGGGTGATCAAAAATACTGCAGTTCATTCTTTCTCTTACAAAAGCTATATAACCTGTACCTCCGAATGAGTTACCCAAATTCAAGATTAAATGTCTTTTAGAAAACACCAAATTAGACACAGATATTTGAGGGCAAAGGCTGGATTTTTTTTTCTTCATTCAGAATTCTTTTCTCGCATAGACCTTGCAATTCTCCCATTTGTTACAGTTAAGGTCAAAAAGCGAAAGGCTCACACCTACTCCTCCTGCAGATGACAATATTTCTGCAGAATGTGATTTCAGCCAATGAGATTTGAAAGTTTAATTCCTGGAAATGCCAGCATTGAGTCCAGATATGTTAGACATGTCCACAGATTTTAGCACTGCTGACCATTCTTTTTACTTCGGTTCATCAGAACAGGAATTGAGAAGGAATCTTAGAAACTTCTTGGTCCTGCCTCTGACAAAAGCTGTAAGAACTGAAAAGCCATTCTTAGAGTTCTATCTTCCCCTCGGATTTTGTTGGACTTTCTGTTTAAACCGAAATATATTATAGTACTGGCAGTATCTCATAACACAACACTATGATTCTGACACAACGTTCAGAATTAAAAGCAACCTGAAGCTGGGGCTGAGAGGTGTTGCTGTACTGTCCAACCCTATATTTCTTCAAATATCTGGAATTCTTATTAGGCCACTGAACCATATTTCATGTTACTGGGGTATGGTGAAAAAAAAAGATACAAGGATGTGTTTCTGTTTTGTTAGGAGACTTGCTTGTATGCTGACAGTATCATAAACTTCAGAAGTTTATTATCCTGTCTTCCAGATTATGCTCCCTTGTATGCCAAATCATGATGCTACGAAGTAAACTCCATCTCTTTATTCAAAATGGTTTTCATCAATGTCTATTTATTGGTCAATCTGTGATTTTTTTTCTCCCCTTTCAATCCTCATGACAACACCTGCCCCGATAGTTTTATTTGCTTCACAAAATAATGGGAGAAGATTGGAAGACAGCATGGTAAATGTACAGTATGGAAACATAAAATCACATCTGATAAATGTGACTTGAGGTATTCCCCCCAAAACCTAAGGATAATCCTATTCTCTTGGTAGAGATTTTGCAGTTATAGAGAGAACACTGATTGGAACTTCGAGAGACAGAAAACGCACTGTTTATGATAAAGGGTTGCGTAAAGGTTAAGTGATGTAAACGTTACAGCTTGTGCTTGATAACAAACAGCAGAAATCCCTGGCATAGTCACAAACTCTTGCAAGGCTTTGTAGAGACCTTTGCTCTGAAGGTACATTTTTTTAGGTCTTAACTGCTCAAAAATCAGCCTCTCTTTCCCAGGGTATGCTAAAAATCTTGTAGCTGTTGACATCACTGTGTGAGGGAGAGAAGAAAACAAGGGCACATAGGAGTCTAATAGTNGACCTTTGCTCTGAAGGTACATTTTTTTAGGTCTTAACTGCTCAAAAATCAGCCTCTCTTTCCCAGGGTATGCTAAAAATCTTGTAGCTGTTGACATCACTGTGTGAGGGAGAGAAGAAAACAAGGGCACATAGGAGTCTAATAGTGATGAATATTGTTATCTGCACTGTGAATATTTCATGCCAGATCCACTTAGGATCATCTCATATTTTTCCCGAACAGCCTAATGCACAACTGAGAATGCAAATGATTCTTCAGCAGATACTTGTAAGTTCCATCACTACTATCTGTCACTTAGAACAATGAGAAAAGAGCAAGGAGATCTGGAGAACTTTTTTGTTGCTGGGTTTTTGTTTTGAGGGTTGTTTGTTGGGTTTTCTGTTTGGGTTTTTTGGTTTTGGGGTTTTTTTAATACAGACATGAACGTACAATCACATAATAAAAGGAATAAACCTCAGCCAGTGGTTTGAGTAAGCACATGAATATATGGATATCTGACCCTCATCTCAATCTACAGAGATATCTGGAATTTTGTTTTCCATACTACTTGGTTCAGGTTGGGAATTCAATACAGCCTCCTGAAATCTTTCTTCTTCCTCATTGCTGCTGGGCTGTTGTCAGGCGAATCTTTCTCTGGGTTTGACCAGTATTTGTATTTTTAATAGGAGACAACTTTTCTGCAATTACTGAAACTAGCGCATTGAAATGAAAATTCAAGTTACAAAATGGAACTGATTCTTGGCAAAAATAGTCACAATGCAATGTGATGGGCATAGGACCAGATGCAAGGAACATAACATGTCTGCTGTTTCACAGAAACTACCAGTTCCTTCTTTTTTTCTCCTCTCTCTGTAGTACAGCACTTCTACCATCTGCTCCTGTCATTAGTGCAAAGAAAGCACCAACACATTCAATTGCTGTGTTCTTTCCAACCTTTTGAAATAAGATGTAATCACCTATAGAATGTGAAAATGTGAAAAGTCCTCACCCTGTCTTCTCTTATGACATCCTATTAGAGCATTGAACAGGTCACAATTCAGGCATTATCAGAAGTGCACTTCTCCCTGGATCCCTTTCTCTGGCAGAACTTGCACGTTTGACATCAGGCTCCCCACCCTGCGTCTGGTAGCTATGGCTCATTGCAACACTCATACTATCTTCCTCCTACTCCAGCTGGTTTCCCTTGCCTCACTTCCCCCTCCACTTCTTCATCTATCCACAGCTCTGACTGGCAGCTCTATGACACTACACAGTAGCATCAGGCTTCTCCTACCTTTTGCTTGTGCCAAACAGACAGGAATCTGGCTGCTTTTGCATGTTCCAACAACTCTTCTGTCTGTCTTCCATGCAATACGATTTCCCTCCACCTTCTTCCTCAGCGTACCTATCTTATCTGATATTTTTGAGTCACAGGAGTGACTGAACTGCATGAAAAGAGCATACAATTGATGTCTGGCCAACTCCTAAATGCTAACCTCGGATACTCTCAAATATTGTAACTTTAGTTAATAATACAAGTAGTTTCCATGGTTCTTTAGAGTTCTGAATTGTTTGCACTTATTAGGTTGTCACAGCTAAAGTTAAAAAGATCTTGGGAGCTCCTGGCAATTTTTACAGATCCACATGCTCTGAATATACAGAAAAGCCAGACAGCATGTTTGAACTCAAGCAGTTGAGAAGGAGATCTTATTCAAGTACCATTGTACAGAAAATCTGCAAATGTGTTTGCCAAAAAAGCTTTGATATTCATAGAGGAGCTAAGGAGATCCTTTACTAAGGAGAGCTGTTTACTTCACAGAGACCCCTACAGAAGAGGAGTAGGTTTAGCTTCTGCTTTTTGTGGAAAAAGCCCACATTCCAGTGGAAAAGCCCACATTATTCCAGTGGAAAAGCTAGTTAGACACGCATAGGAGAAACACTGCTTTTCAGAGCCTACCTGCTAAGAAAGAATAAATTTTCTCCAAGGAACTCATTTTAAACCAACCTGAGCAGAAAAGCAAACACATCTTATGTAAACTAATTTTACTGTATTTGTTTCTTGAGCTAAAGAAAGAATATGATTCCAAACTGTTAATCCCTGAAAACAATATGTCTATTCATTATCTGAAGATCTAAGAGATTTAAGAGGAGGTCATTCATTTTTTTTGGGGGGTTACTTGGCATTTGGAATTTATTTTTTTATCAAATGCACTGAAATCTATTGGAGTGTCTGTTTATATGGTATACCCGTTACAATTCGTATCCAGATATTTTGCTAACATTACAGAATGATCACATCCTTCTTTGATCTTTCAGCTTTTTATTATAGAGTCCTTTAAAATTCATCTGCAAAGTCTTCTAATTGACTTATTGACAATTCTTTATTGTTTAAATTGGCTCTCCTTCCTTATCTCTCTCATTATTTAAACACACATGCACTTTTGCAGGAGTTAGCCCCTCACATGTATTCTCAGGATGTGATTCTAAACCTCCACCAGTTTCCATTTTAACTGACAGTGATGACAGTTTCAACTGCCTACTTGTTTGCTTCCTCCAGAGTTATCCCTGGTCTTGCATGCAATCTGTACATGAAAAACCCCTGAACAAACAAAAAACACCCCCATACAATTCAAATCCATGAAGCCTCAAACCCTGCTAAAACTATCCTTTCCTAGGCTGTTAGAAAACGTCTCTGTTTCATAATGGCTAGACAACAAAGAAATCTGATTGTTGCCTTAAATGCAAATATAAGCACTGTTTGTGTGTGATGCCTTGCTGAAACTTCAGATTCTGCAGCAGATCTCATCTTATGATATCATACCTGTTATTCAGCACACCTGAAACCATTGCTGTTTAAAAAGATCTGTCATTACATTTTACACTGACAACTCTCTTTTTCATTGGTTCTTTTTATTGTTTATGAGAATAAAATCAGCACGAGGAAACTGATCTTCCACTAAATTTCCTTGCTTCTTTTCAAGTGAGGTTTTAAAAGCCACACATCAAAAATTAAATTGGCAGGGAATTCATGGAATTTCAGATTGTGCAATAGTTGAAGCCATATTGGGATATGGTGTTTAATGGCAGCACCACAAGAACTCCAGGGGTTTTTTCTGTATTTAGTTCAAATCCTTTTATTCTCCCAGGGCCTCATTATGGCTCTCAGTATGAATCCAACAGCACTCAGGTAATAGGGATGCTATCTAGGGTGCTGCTGGATATAAGGGCCATAATCTGGCCCTGTTTTGGAATACAAAATACATTACACATATATGCTGGATGAAACCCAGGGAAATCTGTACTTTGCTGCCTACAGTATCACATTAAAGAGTGGTTAGAAAAAGAGAAAGGCACGATGTGGTCAACAGTAAATAAATATGTAAGCACAAAGATATTCTGATTACAGTAAACTGTTCTGATTTTGCAAGGAAAACTGCCATAGGAAATACCGGTGTATTTTCTGGGGGTTGGTGTCTCATTCAGAAAAATATGATGCAATTTGTAGAAATCAGTTAGATTAAGATGTTATACATAGCCCTACCCTCAGCAATTTCTCACCATTTTAACAGTCTGCATCCTATATGGAGCTAAGCCATGATATTTCAAAGATGCAGGAGCTGCTGCAATAGTTATTCAAGGTATTAGTCATTAGGACACTCCTAAATATTATGTAAACCAAGATGGAATTCCCTGCCTGAGGTAACAGCAAATTCCTTGCTGTTTTCAGAAAGTCAGAGAGGCGTTTCTGAAGTACAACTCGTGCTTGTATTAGAAAGAGAAAAATTCACATTGAGCCATCATCCTCATAATCCGCTTCCCTCTGGTTACATCCAAAGGAGACTTACATTTTGAAAAGGTTTAGTTTGTTCCTATGTTGTGATGAGAGATGCCAGTCTGAAAATGAATGGAGTCAAAATGTCTTTGGATTTCTATTTCTCTGAATGTTTAACCTTTCCCTGGCCAAAATTTTACCCAGGTAGAACTTGGGGGTTGGATATTTGGCAGAGATTTCAACTACCCTCATAGCTACAAAAGGGAAATCAGGTGTTCGGAAATTCTTTACATATGACTAGTACAAATGCAAAACTCAGCTTCACAGCTCATACGCTTAGCCCTGAATTAGACCATTTGAAGAAAAGCAGCAGGCTTTGCAATGGTGAAGAGTATGGTATTGCTGTGTGTCGTTCTGGATTCCAGATCAAAGGCACCTGACTCGGAGGAAGGGTAGGAAAAGGATTCCTTTTTAAGGAGCTGAGGATAACAACCAAAACCATTAAAAAATGAGAGACCCTCTCCCTAAATAGATAGTAGTTTTGAGACTATAGGAATTAGTGAATTTTGGCTACCCTTGCCAAATCCCAGGAAAACTGTCTCCTTAGTACCTTGTTAGAATCACAGAATGATTTGAGTTGGAAGGGAATTTAAAGATCATGTAGTTCCAACCCACAAAGTAACAGCCATTCAGTAAGCCTGAACAGCAAAGGGGCTGATCTACAGATTAGTATGTTCTGGGCATACTGAATTTAGCTGGAATTCACAGTAGCTCCAGCCTTCCTCAGGTGCTAGCACTGACTCACTTTTCAGACCAGCAGGAGCTAGTTCTCCAAAGACTGTAGGCAAATGGCTAAGGTTCACCCTGGCAAAATTCTCAGGCATTTAAAGGAGATATAACCTTAAGAGACACCCCTTTTCTAGAGATGTATTCTTTAGAGAGATGTTCTCTAGATAAGATTATAGCTTCCCTAGCAGCAGATTATAAAATTCCCAAATTTCATTTTATCTACAAAATTCTGACAATAATCCTTATTCATCACATCTTTTCAGAGAACATCTGCCTGGCTGAACATACAGCCCAAATGGTAGAGTGAAGGATAGACAAAACAACACAAGTTTAGACATATAACTTCAGCAATATACAGCTTAGCTATGCCTCACTGCCAAGATTGAATACATTCTAGCTACTTCTTCAGGTAGCATACTGTAAAGAATGTAATCCCTAGTAGGAAGAAAATTAATGTCTTTGTCTATAAAAGCAATTTAGTATTCTAGACTCTTCCCAAGAATCTCTCAGGATCATAAACATGCTATTGTTGCCATAAATCAGGTACAGATTAGGCAGACTGTGTTAGTCAAATAACCTTGGATAGCCGTTTTCTGAGTTATAGCATGAGCATTACTGAAACATATTATCAACGCATCTAATTGTAGTGTTGTTGGTTTGGGTTTTTTTTTTTCTCTTCATTTCACATCATTGTGCTTCCACAGATACTTCAGTCATTTGCACAGAGGTGCCTAATTTTACGAGTTCAGTATAACTCATGAGTAGTTTTGAAATATATGCAGATTTTAAATATCCAAACATAATTTACATGACGTATTTATGCCACATAACCAGCAGTGTTAGGTGCTGAGTAGATTTGATTAAGAAGTCCCAATACCAGCAAATGGAAGCACATTTATCAGGCCTACTGAGACAAACCTTGTGAGACACCCTCAGAAACTACTGCACACACTGCCCATCTGTGATGAATTTGGGATGTCCTAACAGCATCCTAACAACAATGACATTTGTCTTTGAGTGACCATCACCATCAGTTCCTTGTACACTGCTACCAGAATTGTTTTTTCACAAACACTTGTTTGCATCTTTCCAAGTCTGGCTTCTGTAAGATGTCAATATATGGCCCTCAGAGCAAGGAAAGCTGATTTCACCTGAGCAATTGAAAAAATAATGGGCCATGCTTAAAGTTGTATTAGATTTAATACTTGGAAAACTCTCATTGGATTGTGCAAAACACACACACCCATGCCCCTGCTACTACTACCACCACTATTACTATTATTTCAGTGGTTTTCCCTCAGTGGAATGAACAATAAGACTACAACAGCAATAGCAAAATATGATGTATAGTTACCAAAGGCCATGTTTTGTCTGCCATCTTTGACTACTAGTCTAATACTAAGTAAAACTAGTCCCTAGTCCCAACAGGAACTTGTTACATCCACATTGCAAAAGTTATTCTTTCCCCCAGAATGGTAGGAACTTCTGAACTGATTATTGAGAGTCCTGCCTGGAATGTCCTTTCCTTCCAGGACTGAACACTGCTTGGGTGAGCACCAGCAGACACATACTAGGGTTCCTGCCTCCAGTTGAGCCATAGGAACAACTGTGGTACAGTGCTCAAGTCCCTTAGGAAGGTATGTTGCTCAGTTTAGCAGTAGATGCAGTCTTTAAATGCTAAATTAGGTGCTGCAGTGTTTAACATCAATTACCTAGTCCATGTACCTTCTTAGGCAGTTAATTGAGATGATTTATTTAGTATTTACTATCTCTCCCTAAGCCTATATGAGAGAGCAAAAAGCTAAATCTTAGGCTATTTTACAATGGGAGCAAACAGGTTTTCAGAATAGCTTATCAAGAATAATACAACTGAATCTTCCTCAAGCAAACAGCTTTCAGTTGGAAAAAAAAAACCAAGCCAAACCTGTCTTGATCAATATTCATATAACATTAAATAAGGGTAAGTAGCAATAAGCCTTTTCATCAGTAGAACTCAAATTGTCTTTCAAAGGAGATAAGGATCACTAATTGCCATATTGAGTGAGGTCAAGCAGCTTGCCTTAATTCACCCAAAAGGCCAGCAAGCAAGCCAAGCATAGAGTTTGCTTTTCCTCGGACGCAGTCCAATGGCCCAAGCATTAGGCAATGCTGCCTTGGTTTGTGTTAACAAACTGTGACAAAATGTGAGTATTAAGTCCATTTCATCAATGTATGCTAATTTGAAGACACTGGATGCTACTGTCCAGACTTGAAAGGCATCCATAGAGGCAGCTCAAGAAACATAGCTAAGGGTTCAAACTTAAACAGGAGAGGTTTAGATTGGATCTAAGGAAGAAATTCTTTCCTGTTAGGGTGGTGAGATGCTGGAATGGATTGGCCAGGGAGGTTGTGAGTGCTCCATCCCTGGCAGTGTTCAAGGCCAGGTTGGATGAAGCCTTGGGTGACATGGTTTAGTGTACGGTGTCCCTGCTTATGGCAGGGGGGTTGGAACTGGATGATCGTAAGGTCCTTTCCAACCCTAACTATTCTATGATTTTATGATACTAATATAAAGAGGAACATGTCAGGCATTTCAAATATAAATAAATAAAGTAGAAGAAATAAAACATCCCTTGAAAGATAACACAAGAGTATCGGATTTAGAGAACAACTGTACCAGTCAGACAACTATTCTAGGAAAGCATGGCTCAAACTGTATTTCCTATTATGCAAGAATGAGTGCAATTATAAATAAAGAGTGCTTTTCCCCATAGTGATTAAAACATTTTTTTTTCTATCACAAAGCCAAAGAAAGTAAACAGACCCACTTTTAATGCATTATGTAGGTATGACTTTACCATGGCAATAAATATTCAGTTTCCTTTTAAGATCACAAATGTAAGACATAACAAATGCAAATTTCACTACGATTTATCCAAAATAGTTTAAGCCACAAGTGTTGAGGAGAAAAAAAGCATTATTTCACAGCTTTTAATGTCAGTAATGTCCTGTGTACACAGCTGGTTGAATAATGAACTATGCTTGTGAATAATTACCCCATCATTGATCTTTTCTTTTTTCAGCAGCCCAAATTCTCTCCCTTTAATGAACTTCTGATTCAGCTTGAAATAGAAAGAGCAATGTGAATTATTTTCCAGCTGGAATGTGAGGATATTTTTATGGACTGATGCTGAAAGAACCCAAAATGTCTCAACATATGCTTACAGCAAAGATGCTTATCCTCTGAGAATACTGAACAGGGGCTGGAGAAAAAAGGGAAATGATGTTCAGATGGAAATACTTATGTATTTTTTAAAATTGTCCTGTTCTTACTTGCAAGACAATTCAAGGCAATTTACTACTAGACAAAACCCAATGCATTTACTCCTGAATCAGAAAGCTACCACAGAGCAGAGGATGTGCAATTAGTTTCTGCAGTAGCTTAACTGCTAACTTGTTTGATGTTCAGCCCTTTATCCAGCCTGCAAGTATCACAGGCCAGGCAAAAAGACGGTCTGTATGATTTCTATTCTGAAGGGTTCACCATGCACTACAGGAGGTATGTACCTACCTTCTGAAGCGGAGGACTCTGCTAAGCATTTACATTTGACAGATGGTGGTTGACTTTTGTGAGTCCTTACGCACACATTTGTGAAGTCTACATAATAACAGCTATGTTTATCTTTACAAGTATCAGGCTGCCAATGGTATGGTCCCAGCATTTTCATTTCCATGCTCCTATATTATTACTGAGCTACATAACTACTGAGCTACCTACTGTATTGATTAGAAACTGACTGGGGAGACAGTCCAAAGAAAAGCTAAGCAGAACTATCATTATTCTTTACTTCTCTGTATATCCATCCTGGTAATGATTACTAACAAGCCCATTTCTGGAAGTCCTACTTACACTCATCTGTTTACAAGCCCTTGGTAAATGAAGTAGACCTGTCCTAAACATCTGGAAAATGATTCTGTAACAACCCCAGGATATAGCAGTCATTACTGAGTGTTAATGTACTGGTGACCTTGCAGTGCATACAAAATAACTTAGAAAATACCATCCCAACCAGTTTTTCACATTAGGTGACCCATTACATAGAAGTGAGTAAGCAGAAATGAAGCTTGCTTTGATTTACATTTTATTCATATGTTAGAACTTCTAGAAAATTCTCTGTTACTACTCTTTAGTCCCTCAGCTCTGAATAGTAGGATGGTAAGGGCAAACAGAGTAAGAGTTACTGATCGGAAGCATAAGTGGGTGGCTCTGCATCAGGCTACAATGAGAGTTAGAGTTCGTATACTAGAGGATTGATGAGCTATGCTTATTGCTGAATCCTGAAGGCTCCATAACTTCATGATGAGGGATGCTATCAAGTTGCCTTTTGCAAATTATCTGGTCAATTTATGTTAACAGATGTTTAGGATCAAGATTACATGACTTCAGCATGGCAGGAACTGAAAAGCTACTTATACTACTGGATCATGTAAATTGTTAAAGCCAGTGTCAGTAAATACCTGTTGTATCTAAGGGATATAGCATGTATTTGTGTCCTACAGTTTCTCCTAGTCTACCTTGATCAGCAACATGAAAAAAATAATCCAGATTTCATTTGTTCATAATTAATCCCATGCCTATATTTTGGGATATGTTTGTAAAGAAAACATCAGTGTATCCATCCAACTGTGATTATGTCAGGTAAACTTCCCAAAAGATAGATCTTTACAGACACATTACAGAGATGTTTGAGAACTCATTCTATTGGAAATGGTGTAAGGGGGTGTTGTCTCTTGGTTGTTTTTTACCCCAGTAACACAGGTACTGATGGGAAAGCATTTTACAGAGGATCCTCATGTGGTCATTCACCATTTTTTAGTTCAGACTTACAACCTAGATGAGCTAACGGTTCCTGTCAGATTCACATGGATGTCTTCTGTTTCTGTGTCTTCTTGGTCTGAGGTGGGCGTCTCAGCTCAGGTGCAACCTCAAAAATCTGTGTCCAGTTTCCCAAATTCAAGCTCGTATATTCTCCCAACACCTGGAATATAAAAAGGAAGTGCAGTGATGACTACAGCATCCTAATAAGTCCATGCTAATTCCAAACACTCTTCACATAGAGTGACACAGGAGTGTCCCTACACCCTCCACAGCATTTCTAACCCTGGTAGCATGGTTTAGAAATTCTCAAGCTGCTGACTTAAGCCTAATAGGATTTACTATTGCCATACAAGCTGGTTTTGGATTTGCTGACCCTGGAAAAAAAATACAGCCACTTCTATGAAGGACTAAATTAATAAGCTTATATAGCCTAAACAATGAAGCCTAAATTAATAAGCTTAAACTTAACCTTAAATCTAACTTAAGCTTCACCCATCTCTGCCTGGAGCCAACTTGGTTTTGTCTGCACTTACAAACAAACTATACCTCATCTAAACAGCTCATGGATAATGATTATTATATATTACAGACTGTCATATCTTAGATGAGAGTATCTAAGCACTAAAAGAATTGGCACTTTGTGAAATTTTGTATAATGTAGATTTTTTTCAAATATCATTTTACTAAACTAGCATTCAAGTGAATGACAAGTCACTTCTTTGACATAACCCACTGTCTTACCACTGAAAAATTGCAGCACTGAGTAAAACAGATTACATTTTAGCTGTTATTCTCAGAAGTGATGTGGAATTGCTTTACTTCACATTTCACAGTCCTTTACATAGAAACCCTTTCCATTGTGTCCCTCTCTTTAGGGCACAGTCTCTCAATAGGTATATGCAAAAAATTATTATCTTGGAGGATATTCGTATCTTGCACAGAGGACCCATTCCTTCATTTATAGACATATTAGTGCACTCAGACAGAAACCTGAGAAACAGTGGAAGGAAAATTCATTTCTTCTAAATTTTATGGGGCGTTCCAAAGGAAAGATGCATTTCTGAAGGGTGAATGCTTCATTTTAAATGGTTCCTGATCTCAAGGCATCAGTTAGATACAGTCACAACTCCACCTGCATCACTTGGGCAGTGCACATGCGCTTTCTTCTGATTCAGGTAACTTGTTCTTTTTCTAGCTCTACCTTATGCTGAAAGCCAAGTTTGAGAATTTATACCAAACAAATGGAATTAACAATCCCCCTGTTTTCTGTGACATGTCTTTTCAATATGAAAATAAAGAGCAAACAAATATTTCAGGCTCTCTTTTTTCTCTAGGAGATCACCTGGCCTTGCAGCTTATATAATGAGCCTTTGTGGCATATGATGGTGACTTATTGTATTTGGAATGGGGATATGAAAAACATTTTTATAAAGAGCCAAGGTTAAGAATGTTTTATTCAAGTAAATATTGAACACATTCCTAGGAACAGCCCTTCAGGTCTGAAATAGGTTCAAGAACGGTTACTTAACAGTCTGAAGAACAAATAACCTTTATTTTGTAAGAAAAATGTCAAGAGACAGATTGGACCTTAGTCACATGATAGCTAAGGTTTTTGCATTTTTGATCTTAGGGTTTTCCGATGGAGGGAGAAACCTAGCTAGTGAGGAATACTTTGCGGGAGTTAAATAAACCCAGAAGTTACATCAGTTACTCAGATGTTCTCGTTTGGTTGTTTTCCTATAGAAAACAATAGTCAAAGGGCAGCCCAAACCAAAATTCTTGTTCAGAGCAGCACAGAGACAAGGGAACACCAAATCCTGAGGTTCCCAGTGAGATTCAGAAACCATGTTTCTAATGAGTGCAGGTGAAATTTTGTGCAACTCTGGGTCTAAATTTCACTGCTGCCTGAAAGATCTGGGAAACTGGGCAGATTACAGGACTAAGATCCCAGCTCTGCAGTCTTTAAAAGAATGTCATGCTGTCATTAAAAGAAGTGAAGCAAACCACAAACACACTAACGTACAACTGTAGGTTCCTTCTGGAAAACAAAGCATGCTTCCACAAAATCAATCTTTCGCAAGTTTTGCGCCTCTCTGTTCTCAAAATCCCCACCTGTATCTTTTCCAACCTACACCTTTTCATGCCTCCCTTAGCACTGAAGATTTCCTAATTTCTTCCGTAGCAAATACACATGGTTAGTAAGACCTGACAACATTAAGCAGTTGTTTCTAAATGGTACAAGCCAACTGGAACGGCATGTGCTGGCACAATTCAGCATACAAATCCATCTCACCTGATATACATGTCTATAAGTGCCCTTCTTTTGATCACTGAGTTTAGATAGTTGGTACTAATATCACTTATACTGTACCTGGAAGACCTTTGCTCAGTCAAAGCTCTCTCTCCCTTTTAGTCAGTACAGTGACTATTCAGATCTAGTTCATGCTGCTCTGTCAGTGTTTATCAGAGAGGAAGAACTGAGACAGTTCAGGTCGGACTACACAACTTGAGTTTTCATCATGTTTCAAAACAGTATGCAAGTGCTTTCCAAAATGTGGAAAGAAATTGGGGGTATAACCTTTCTCAGCCTTTTCTACAGACTAGCTTTTTGTCCTCCTCACTCGCTAGTCTTTTGTGAACCTGAGTGTCTAATTCAGAGCATATAAGTTCTGCAAAGCCACAGGGCTCTTTAAACATAGACATGGCTAGAGTGAATACCTTAGTCCTCCTGAAAAACTTTCCTTTGGCAAAGAAAAAGATGGCCTGTCTTACAGTCAGTAGGTTCTACCAGAGTGGGATAAGAAACACACAAATCAAGTGACTGCAGTTAGCTGGGATGCCCTCACTAAGTCTGAGTAGCTGGTGCACCACACGTTTTTCTAGAAGCGGCAAAGTACATCTTTATGATGATACTTCAAGAACAACATGGCAGTAACAGAAACAGCAGTGTGAGAGGACCCAGGAGCAGAAAAGTCTTTTCAGTACTTTAGGTGTCAAAACCAAGTGCATTTATTCGCAGTTAGTTTGACTCAAAGACACATAAGAGAAAAAGCACTGTTCTGTATCTGATCCTTAAAGAAAGCTGTGATTCATTAGTGCCATTTGAAATTGAAGAGAGGAAAGCTGGCAGACAAGCACACAAATTTTATCAAGTGGGTTGTAATCTAAAGCAAGTGTGAAATCCTCTAACACTTCATTGCTCACAGTGAGGGCCTGAAGAGCTGTTCTAATCACAGCAGGTCCTAAACCAAATGAATCCCTTCCTTACAGTTAATTTCCTGAGATCCACACCAAAGCATAGAACAAACAAAGGATGCATATCAAGACTCCAAGTTTTACACGAGGCCTAGTATCCTTGGAGTGTTTTATTGCAGACATATACATATGTAGAAGGTGGATGGATTCAATAAAGCCAGCTGTCATTTATTTTCTTATTATTTGTTAATACACTTTAAAATAGCCCAGCCTCTCTCTTAGAAGGTGGTGGTCTGTCACTGTAATGTGATTTCATTCTGAAGGAGCTGGCGAGTGAAGTTGCTGAGGCACTGTCCATCATATTTGAGAGATCATGGCAATAAGGTGAAGTTCCCAAAGACTGGAAAAGGGGAAATATAACCCCCATTTCTAAGAAGGGGAAAATGGATGACCCATCTAAGGGGAATTACAGACCAGTCAGTCTCACCTCTGTGCCTGGCAACATCTTGGAGCAGATTCTCCTGGAAGGCATGCTAAGGCACATGAAAAACAACGAGGTGCTTGGTGGCAGCCAGCAGGGCTTCACTGGGGGAAATCCTGCCTGACCAATTTGGTGGCCTTCTACGATGGGGCTACGAAACTGATGGACAGGGGTAGAGCAGTTGACGTCATCTACCTGGACTTGTGCAAAGTGTTCGACACTGTCCCACACGACATCCTTGTCTTTAAACTGGAGAGACATCAATTTGATAGATTGGTGGATAAAGATCGGTGGATAAAGAACTGACTGGATGGCTGCACACAAAGAGTTGTGGTCAATGGCTCAGTGTCCGGCTGGAGGCCAGTGCCGAGTGGTGTCCCTCAGGGATCAGGGTTGGGACTCATCTTGTTCAACATCTTTGTGGCTGCCATGGACAGTGGGATTGAGTGCGCCCTCAGCAAGTTTGCCGATGACACCAAGCTGTGTGGTTGGGTGGATCCGCTGGAGGGAAGGAATGCCATCCAGAGGGACCTTGACACGCTTGTGAGGTGGGCTGATGCCAACCTCATGAAGTTTAACCATGCCAAGTGCAAGGTCCTACACGTGGGTGGGAGCAATCCCAGTCACGGCTACAGGTTGGGCAGAGGAGATTGAGAGCAACCCTGCGGAGAAGGACTTGGGGGTGGTGGTC
>NDXB01000297.1:0-13961 GCA_002631895.1 Agapornis roseicollis
CCTTCGACCTGCTGGTCACGCTCCTTTGGATGCAGCCCAGGATACAGTTGGCTTTCTGGGCTGAAAGTACACACTGCAGTTGGCTCATGTTCATGTTCTCATCGACCACCACCCCCAAGTCCTTCTCTGCAGGGCTGCTCTCAATCTCCTCTTTGCCCAGCCTCTTTCCCTATGCCTGGGATTGCTGTGACCCAGGTGTAGGACCTTGCACTTTTCATGGTTAAACTTCATGAAGTTGGCATCAGCCCACCTCACAAGCATGTCAAGGTCCCTCTGGATGGCATTCCTTCCCTCCAGCGTATCCACCCAACCACACAGCTTGGTGTCATCGGCAAACTTGCTGAGGGCGCACTGAATCCCACTGTCCATGTCAGCCACAAAGATGTTGAACAAGACCAGTCCAACACCCATCCCTGAGGGACACCACTCGTCACTGGTCTCCAGCCAGACACTNCCAACCACACAGCTTGGTGTCATCGGCAAACTTGCTGAGGGCGCACTGAATCCCACTGTCCATGTCAGCCACAAAGATGTTGAACAAGACCAGTCCAACACCCATCCCTGAGGGACACCACTCGTCACTGGTCTCCAGCCAGACACTAAGCCATTGAGCACAACTCTTAGTGCGGCCATCCAGCCAGTTCTTTAGAATGCCCAACCTATCAAATGATGTCTCTGCAATTTAGAGACAAGGATATTGATGGGTATGAAAAGCTGCAAGATACAAAGGATTTAGGACCAGTTCCAGGCTCATGTGGAATACAGCTCTGCCAGCCTTCAACAATGTACAATATATATGTAATATAAAATACTTATGACCTGTTTTCCAAATTGCATTTTCATGTGTAGAATCAGTTTTCAGGAATCAGATGGTACCCCAATTGCAGTGCTCCTATTTCTTTCTGAAAGTTAATGCATCTTAAGGTAAAAGTACAGCACAAGCAATGTGGTGTTATAAATGAGTTATAAGGAGGAAAATAAAATTAGTCCTTTAGTTCTAATTGTGATGCATTTGGGTTTCAGGGCTGTGCAGGCATGCACACCCATGCACTTAAGTCATAAATTCCCTGGATTGTCCAGGAGTTTGTCATCTAAAGGGATGAGCCAATGGGCTGGTGTGAGACAAAGGACCAGCTTGGACCTGGTGATTGACTGAACTGCCACAACTAAGTATTTGACTGGTTGCTATGGATGGAAATTTCAGACAGTTCTAGATGTGCCTTCAGACAGCTCCTGCTGTGTTCAGCCCACACTGTATGCTTGAAGATGGTGCTCTCCTGGGACAAGAGACTGTCCTTTCCCTTCAGGCACCTTGGTGTGGTTCCTCCTTCAGGAGAAACCAAGCTGGGCAAAGATATGACATCTGTGAACAGCCAATATAAATTGTTCCTGCAGAAATGGTGTACTGCCTCCTGTTGGGATTCAATTAGAGCTTACTTTCATGTAGTACAGTCTTTTGTATGCATTTAAGATATTAAATGCATACAAAATTAAGATATTAAATACATACATGTACCAGTCTAGCTGAAAATGACATTGTGGAGACCCATGCAATAGACTCCACTTGCACCTGGTGAGAGAATCTGTCTTGAATTTTTGGGAGATTTCATTGCTCATGTGAATGCTAATCTCTGCCAAGATATGAATAAATGAGATTTTCTCTTTAATAAACACTCTACCGTGATTTTCTCCTAATCAAAATGAAATTTGCATCAAAATTCCTGTCCCAGAGGAACCCTCCCTCTGTGTTTTTTATGAGGTCTCACAGTCCTGCCTTTTAAAATTTATAATTAATGGTGTATCTTTTTCTGGAGTGATTAAAGCAAGACAATCCAGAACTATCCAAAGCCAGACCACCAAATATAAGGAAACAAGAGGTTTGGAAACTGGGACTGTGATCATCCACCCGACCCAGTGAAAGAAGAAATCTTTAATTTGGGAAACAGGTGTCTATGATGAGGCAGGTAGATCAAGCCATGGTAACTTGTCAACAGATCAGATCACAGAATCAAGGAGCCATCTGCAAAATACCTCAGAGAGAGCAACAGGTAAGATTGAGCTTAAAAACCCTTCCAGAGGAAGTGGGACAGGTTTCCAATGAGGTTCCTCCCTGTTTACCAATGCAATGGCTAACAGCCTACCACCGAAGCTAGCCTTAATCCCCCACGACCATATCCCCAAGGAGTGGGCATGTCCTTAGGACCCAGACAACAACAGCAAACTCCAAAAGCCAAATTGAAAGTAGCCATTCCAGGAAAGGTGTTTGGAAACTTCTGCTGATATCATGACTATTTCCAGATTAAGATAATCATTTTCTTCCTCGTGTATTTTCAAGCCATTACCAAAGGCAACATAAATAATGACATGAATCATTCCTTGTCAAGTACATTCATTTACCAAGAATAATTCTTGTCACCTTTCGTATCCAATAATTCATTATCAACTCCCCAGCAACCACAATGCTTTGTGTTACTCAATTGTTTGGAGATTTGTTGTGAAGATGGCAAACAGCGGGTGACCTGCCATTTGAGGCAAGTCACTTCAGGGACACAAGTCTATATTACCACTCCCCCTTGCAGCAGCAACAAAAAAAATCCATTTATGGTTTTAATATTGCTAATTCTGTGAAGCATTTTGCCTTTGTCCTGCTTGTACAACTTCTACAAATGCAAATAGGAGGCTTTTTATAAAATCCATAGCAGGCTTTTCTCCCAGAATCCTGTAATTTAAACTAATTTATTCTCTAACTAATCACCAGTGGCGAAGATCCTACAACACAAAAATAGCTGCTATTTTATTTTGCCTGAATATCCAGGCAGGTTTGACAGGTTTTTCATGAAAAGAAAAAAACAACCCAACAAACCAAACCTAAATAGAGTTCTGAGAACAAAAAACCTCCAACCCACAACAAATGTTAGCCCATACATCATGTTAAAACACTGTAAATACTTCAAGTATTTTATCCAGTAAAATGTGATTGTGTATTGCTGTCATGACAGGGTCTAAGAATAGAAGTTGCTTCATATGGTTCTGTATCTGTGACTGTTTGTTTAACTGGTACTTGAAGTACTTGCTGTTGAAAAAAGTAGAGCTTAGTGTGAATATTCTTTATGTGCTGAATGTAAAAGCTACAGTAGACATATGTGTGCAATGACCATTATTTCATATTTATACACTTTAATACCTTGTAATATATAACCCTGCAGCTTAATTTCTTGCATGTTTAAGAGATGTAAAAAGAAAACGAATAGAGGTAATGTGCAGTGCTGGGCTTCTGTCTCTGCATGCAAATAGTAGTGTTTAAGAAGCCTGCCAGGAACCCGGGTGGTTAGTGCTTTCATTAACCAGTGCTGCTCAGTCACTCCCTGGGCTTTGGCTAGCATGCTCCCTGTGTAGATGCCACAGCCACAACCAGGGGACATGGGGAGCTGGATGTACCCATCCCCTGGAGAGTCTCCTGTTGCTGGATTGCAGGAAGGCAGGGCAGCTATTTATGGGTTTTTTACTGATTTGTTGAGTCAGCCTGGATGAAGCTGTGTTAGCTCTGAGATTCACATAAGTAATTTTTGAGCAAAACTTTTGCCTTTAAATGTACAAGTTGTCATATAAAGAAATATTTCTTACAGAACCTGGGGGTAATAGTCACACAAGGAGGACATAATCAGTGTCGGAAAGAATCTGGGTGAAGCCCATATTGTATTCAATGGGAGTTTTGACTGACTATATAGGTAATGAAAATTTAACAGATGACTTTGTACTTTGAAGTCTTGTCTAGTAGGAATCATTTAGAAGTGAAGAACTGGAGAGGACCTCTTCTTGCTGGAGACTTATGTATAGACGTGGAAGCTAAGTTTAGTCTGAATTGCAGTGGTATGTTATTAATTTGGTTTTTTCCTTTCTAGATTCTCTTCAGCCAGAATTCATATTTTTTTTTCTGTAGGAAAACTGATAGATTATAACTTTTGAAGAGCTAGTTTAAGGTTCTTTAACTATTTCCTCTTTGCTTGTTCTAAATTTGAATGCCCTTTAGAACAGAAGAAGCAGTATTAAAATATCATTTAACTACATCTTAAGCTAAGTAGTTGTAGGGATGCAATATTGTACACACAGCACATACTCCAAAAAAATCCTGTGGGAGATCCTTCTTCCATGTGCAATGCAAAACAAATCTTACAGTATCATGGTGAATTACAGCAGTTCATGCATCCAGTATGAAGATAGGCTGAAAAAGTTGGGGCTGTTCAGCCTGGAAAAGAGAAGGCTACATGGAGACCTCAGAGCAGCCTTCCAGTCTGAAAGGGGCCTACATGGATCCTGGAGAGGCTGTAGTGACAGGACAAGGGTAACGGGTTCAAACTTAAACAGGAGAGGTTTAGATTGGACATAAGGAAGAAATTCTTTCCTGTGAGGGTGGTGAGGCACTGGAATGGGTTGCCCAGGGAGGTCATGAGTGCTTCATCCCTGGCAGTGTTCAAGGCCAGGTTGGACAGAGCCTTGGGTCCCATGGTTTAGTGTGAGGTGTCCCTGCCCACAGCAGGGGGTTGGAACTGGATGATCTTAAGGTCCTTTCCAGCCCTATTTTGTGATTCTATGATTCTATGGTAAAGTACTGCAGTTTTTTAATAGTTAATCATTAAGAAAGGTGGCTGTATAGTGTATAGGGTATAGCTGAGAATAACAAGGTTAACCCAGTGTAAGTGCAAGGTAAGTATAACAACCTGATTCTCCCTACACTTACACCAGATTTAAGAATGACTGATGCCTTTGGCAGAGTTATTCCTCAGTTTGTGCAATGAGGGCTTCCTATATTCATTGTTGCAGTAAATACAGAACTAGAGGGTAAAGGTAGTAGCGAGTGACAGTTCTTGCTTCAGCTTTCTCTGATTTTGTTCACCTTTAACCCCAGTCTTCTATTTTCACAAGATTGAGTAGGAAGACCTAGTTGGGTTATTGCTTTGCAAGGTGGGATAATTGCATATCGCACATACGTTCATGTCAAAACCCCAAATGCTTTCCCAGCTTCTGCACAGTGAACTCTGGAAACAATCAGAAAATACAAGATCACACTTGTGTGCCAATACGGGTGTCACAGGGCATCTAAATAATCCCACTGTGCCATCAGCTTTGAAATCTGTTTACCAACACTGTGCCTTAAGTTTTTCTCAAATGTGTTATTTGCATACATAGACTCAGCATGACAAATCAACCTCAACACAAAAACAAATACTCCCCAGAGAAAGATACAAGGTAAAATAAGCTACTCATGTCTTTAACCACAGTATTACATTGTGGAATTATTCTGAGGAGGCCAATGTAATTTTGTTTAAACTATTAAAAAGCACATCTCATCAGACACTTCACTTTCATTTGTTCTTTGAATTACTTTTTAGGACAGATTTTACTGATTTGACCTAGAACTTTGTTGAAATAAGATCTTGCTAGCTTTTTTTTTTCCCTTATAGTTTAATGCAAGTTAATTCAGCATATTACTTTCTGTTGATAGAGAATATGATCCTGATTTTACTGAGACAATTGGAAGTTTAGCACAATTTTTAACAGGGTGAAAGGTGTTAGAACATGTAATTTTCCCTGGACTTCAGTGCTTTCTGCAATCAGCCAACAAACTCTATAACCACCTCATGGCTGACACTTGCTATTCACTACTCCTTTAATAATGTTTCTTCTATTTTCAGAATTCACTGGGAAATGGTGGGGAAGGAGATTGGATTTTTGTATATATGGTTTCTAAAGGCTCGCTAAAAAGAGATGAGGCAGGAAATTAGTGGGGTCAGAAACTAGGAAGGAAACAGGGTAGGATATAAAGCCAACAACAAGCTGCAAGTTTCAGTTGTAAGCAGTTCAAATAGATAGGAGAAGTAGTAATGAAAAGTTACAGATGAAGATGTCATGCACATTGATGTGTACTGGAAAGAAAAAGACCACGAGCATCTGGATCCAGAGGTGGGAAAGGTAATAAGAAAGTCTGCAAAAGATTAAAAAGGGTAGTCTAGCTAAGCAGAGGTAGAAGCAAAGACCAGATGTGAATTTGTCATCCTCTCAAAAACACTGTACTGTAGCTGGCATCAAAACCCACAGACTTCTGTCTTCTAAGACACAACCAGCAGCATATCATCTGGCTACTGGAAAGATTATATGCCACCCTCCATCCTATTCTTTCACAATATATGACACTATAAAATAAAGCTATTTGAAAGTTCAGGATAAGTTCCACATGGAAAAGAAGTAATTGAGATGTAGTGTGCCTAATTGGCACACATGATAGCTAGCAAGGAGCCTGGCAGTCACAGCAGAACACAGCTCAGGAAAAGGTCACTTGTAAGTTCAACCAGGTCCAGGCACGGCAAAAGCATACCAGATGCACAACTAGGCTTACTGCTTGGAGAGTGCATATGTGTACATCTGTCTTCAAGACTGCATAAGAGAGACATAGAAATGCTTATGTAGGCTTTGCAAAGCCAACATGGTGCATTAGAATATATACCACACATGAAGGAAGCCATAGCCACTTTGATTTCAAGATGATGATAAGGTAGATGCCAGCAGTAAGCTGATATTGTTCTATATTGTTGCTTGCCAACCTGCTTGAACAAAAGACAAGGATTCATGGCTAAGTTTGTGAGTTAGGGGGAAAGGCAGATTTGGTGATGGGTTACCATTTATTGAGATGGTTGTAGACATGTCTAGCTCATGTCCATTGCAGATCATCTATATCAGATGCAGATTTTAAAACCACGTTGAGCAATGCTTGTGCTTCTGTAGGGGTAACATAAAAGTAGGCAGCTATGTAGGAAAATTGCCAAGGCAAATATTAGCTGCATGCAATTGATCTATTCAACCACTAATATTCACAAGTCCTTCTCAACAGGGCTGCTCTCAATCCCTTCATCCACCCAGACTGTATTGATACCAAGGGTTGCCCTGACCCAAATGAAGAACCTTGCACTTGGCTTTGTTGAACTTCATGAGGCAGCCATAGGCCCACTTCACATGTAGCTTGTCCAGGCCCCATGGGATGACATCCCATCCCTTGTGTGTGTCAACTGCACCACACAGGTTGGTGTCATCTACAAACTTCCTGAGGGTGCACTGGATCCCACTGGCTACGTCACTGATGAAGATGGTGGTCCCACTATGACACCTGAGGGACATGGCCCATCACCAGTCTCCATTTGGACTTAGACCACTACCCTCTGGATGTGATCATCCAACCAATTCCTCATCCACTGAGCAGTCCACCCATCATATCGATATCTTTCCAATAGAGAGAAGGATGTTATGGGAAACCATGTCAAAGGCCTGCCAGAAATCCAGATATGCATCTATAGTTTTTCCCTTGTCCACTGATGTAGTCATTTCATCATAGCGGGCCCCTTAGTCAGGCAGGACGTGCTTGGAAGGAGTGTCCTAAGCACCAGACTACATATCTTTTATGTACCTTCAAGGATAGTGCCTCACCCACTTCCCTGGGCAGTCTGTTCTAGTGTTGTGTAACCCTTTTCAGTGTCGAAAGCTTGAACCAGCAACAACTTTGCTCTTCAAGCTGGGAGAGTAAAAACTGGCTGTAGTTAGCAGCAGCATAATTATATGAGTATGCAGTCATCCCCTACCTCAGAGAAATTCCTCTGCTGCTGACTCTTTGAAGTTTACAATTTTCCAAAGCATCCATATCTGCAGATCAAAGAATATATACTTATGAGGCTAAAATCATAATACAAAGCATCCTATGATGGGTCCACATCACCCCAAGTTCAATCTCCTTTCCAGTACTATTTCATTAACAAATACAGTCATCAGTTTTCACAATGAAACTTAAACATTAATGAAAAGTACAAATTTTAGATGATGGAACTGCATCTGGGCAAATCTGGGCTTTCATTCTTTGTACTGAAAAACTCAACCTCATCCTGTCTTGACTATGGACCTCACTCAATTATATTCTCTACAACCATTATTATAATCCCCTTTAATCTTATATTCCACACACATTAAGATATGAGAATTATTTTGTATTTAAAATAATTAATTTGTAGTGCAATGGTGCTTTATAAACAATAAACACATATCAACAAAACACCTGAATGAGTGTCTAATAATTGGCAGGATGAGCACAACATGTTCATGCTTTCTCTGAGATCTTTGACATTTTATCACTTTATGTCACTGCTCAATCATATAAGAAGCCTATGGTGACATAAAAAAAGATTTCCTTTGAGAAATTAATAAATAATTAGTATCCTAATTTTCCACAGTCACAGTGGGATGATCATAGAATCATAGAATAGTTAGGGTTGGAAAGGACCGTAAGTCGATCTACTTCCAACCCCTTGCCATAAGCAGGGACACCTCACACTAAACCATGTCACCCAAGGCTCTGTCCAACCTGGCCTTCAACACTGCCAGGGATGGAGCACTCACAACTTCCCTGGGCAACCCATTCCAGTGCCTCACCACCCTTACAGTAAAGAACTTTCTGCTTATATCCAATCTAAACTTCCCCTGTTTAAGTTTGAACCCATTACCCCTTGTCCTGTCATTACAGCCTCCCTAATGAAGAGTCCCTCTCCAAGATCCTTGTAGGTCCCTTTCAGATACTGGAAGGCTGCTCTGAGGTCTCCATGCAGCCTTCTCTTCTCCAGGCTGAACAGCCCCAACTTTTTCAGCCTATCTTCATACAGGAGGTGCTTCAGTCCCCTCATCATCCTCATGGGCCTCCTCTGGACTTGTTCCAACTTGTTCAGCTGGATCTTTCGTACAAATCTGATTGAATGGACAGTGAGGGGATCTTGTGATTTTGTTTGATTTGAAAAAATGAGTAATCAATACTAGTTGTTCACTCTATAACACCCCATAGTCTCCACAGCACTCACACCCCAAATATATGTATATCCACATATACTTATCCAACATCAACTTTTCATATTTTCCTTGCTTTAATTTTATTGCTGTGGAAACCTTCCCCCATAGTGTTTGCATTGACTCAAAAGTGCTGAAAGCCTTTGAACATGCAGCATTTTTATATGTCTTTTGAACAGTTTGGAATAATGCTAAAAACATGCAAGTGAAAACTGTGTTTATAAAGAAATCTTCTCTGCTGTTCTACGCCCAAGAAGGTTAGCTCCTTCCAATGTTTGCATTCAGCAAAGAATAAACAAGTACTATGTATATAACCCTTCTCACACCAAAGTTTCCCAAGGAGCTTAACAAATGACACACAATCTACAAAGATTATTTATCAAGTGCTGGAGACCAAGAGTCTCTGGAGAGCAATTGGAGGTCTCTCTGTAATACCAGCTTGTTATTATTTGTCTCTTATGGAAAAGAAAAAAATCAGCATCCAATTAGTGATGCTGTATTTGAATAGGACTTGACAGACTTCCTGAATGTCCTGCAAAGGACTGTGCAACTCCTGAAGGGTACAAAGGGAGATGCAGGAGATTCCTGTCTCATGGAAGAGCCAGTGCCTCCTTCAGTCTCCACTCTACCAACACAACAGAAGGCCTAACAGTCCTGATTCTTTCTAACTGAAAAGGAGATCTGGGGAGTTTCATCCCTCAAAATAATATAGCTTCAGGTATAAAGATGAAAAATAGTGGAGAGATATTTCCGGTAGGTCTTAGAGGAGGTTCTAAGGGAAAATC
The DNA here is from genome assembly GCA_002631895.1 of Agapornis roseicollis. NCBI lineage: Eukaryota > Metazoa > Chordata > Aves > Psittaciformes > Psittacidae > Agapornis > Agapornis roseicollis. The sequence continues at coordinate 9,660 of NDXB01000297.1, forward strand.
AGCAAATTATAAGTAAAAATGATCAGAAAATCTTACTTCAAATAAAATATATTTTTTCTACCTAGAAGGCCTTCATTCACAACATCTTTTACCAGAATGCCTCTAAGTATATAAATACTAAATTTATAAGTGACTTTAAGATCTGAATATTTATGCAATCCACCAAGCTGTTACTTTATCCCCCATTGGGTCTCTTTCTTTTGTCTTTCTTAATTCATTATCATGTTATTTCTTAAATAAGAAGCGGAGAGAATAGTTCAGTGCAGGTAAAAAAAAACAGTGTTCTGTGTCTGTTACACTCATTACCCCCTTGATCATTTTGAAATAATCTGTGGATAATTGAAATCCCTTTGCTAATTTGAGCAACACATACAGAGGTACACTACAGAGCATACAGGGCAGTTCATATCCCTTTTCACATATTTTATCACAATCGTGCCTGGAATATGACATTCAGTTCTGGCATCCCTGGAGTGCTCTGATGTCTGGTGATGACATACATCACCAATATATCAATAGGTAGAACTCATCTTTGGAGGGAAAAATAGGGGACTGTAGGCATGTTCTGAATAACCATTTATTCAATGCTATTTCTCTTCCTTCAGAGTACTCCAGGAAAAGGCAGATTCAGCTATCAGGGAAGTCACAAGGTGGGTCTCAATTACAAACCATGTTTCCCAGTAATGTGTTAAAAATGAGGTAGCAACCAGGAGTAGATATGGAACTTTTATAATTTATTAGAAGGCTTATATTCTAGATACTGAAAATACAGTATTGGTGTATGAAATAACTTTTTTTGCTAACAAAGCAATTTTTCTTTCTTCTGTTCTTTTCATATATTTCAGGAATGATGAGCGTGAGCAGCCTTTACTGAAGGGTGATCATTACTTCTGCATGTCTGAGCATGTAATATGGAAAAGTTTCATTGATCTTCAGAAGAAAGTTTGAACAATGACTGAATTCCCTTTGCTCTGATAAGACCTTATCCTGCTTTCCTTAAGTGAGGGATTTTTGCTGAAACCCTAATGGGAGCAGCTTCTGCCCTTTAGACAACACTGATACATTCAGCATTGGTTAGAAAACATCAGAGTTTACTATTGCAAAACACAGATATTTACATATTATACACCAACACTATTTTTTTTTCCTCTTTCACAGAATTTCTTCACAAGCAGAACATTCAGTTTAACTTTTCACTCCATGAACATCTAAGTACTGTACTGCCAATTCTCAATGGGATAGTTCAGAATTGATGATTGACTACATAGCTATAATTTAAAAAAGATTAATTCACTGGTGACCTAAATACCTACACAGTGGCAAACTGAAAAATGTTTCTAGGCAACAAGAACCTATTGACACAATGAAAATTCCTCCTTCAGAAATTGTTTCCTGAAGTGAAGCAGCAAAGAATATAGATCAGATTTGAAGGAAGGTTGAAAAAAACGATGAGTGAGAAACACCCTTAACTCTTCAAATATCATTATATATGTTTATGTGATTCTGGGGTTTTTTTAGTAGGGATGGGAGATCTCCAGGAAAATCTCAAAAAGAGGTGCTGCCACATGTGAGGGAGGGAAAAAAATACCATCAGGAGAGCAGAACTGCTTTGAGTGATAGGTTGAAGTGCTGCCATATCAGAAATGTGGTTCTTCTCACAGAAAACTACTGATCCCCTTGAGTTATTTAAGATCACACAGCAGTTTCTCAAAGGCAACTTCAGAGTCCTTGTAGAATAATAGCTCTTGATTATTACATTAGTGTTGCATTCCCTCACATTAACATGGCAGGAGCTGACTGAACACTTACTGTACAATGTCATGGAAGCATCACTTGAGGACAGAAGTATCCTGATACCAGTAAGAAAACATTTTTGTCCCAGTCCTGAGCCCTAAGGGTGACCTATAAAATGGCTTCCCATCTCCTCCAAAAATCTTTGGGAATTAAAATAGGTAATTAGTCTGACTGCTAAAAGTTATGGATACAAAGATATGGCTTTTCTGTCAAATTAAAGGATAGCTCTGCTCACTCTGACCTCTGTATCTCATAGAAAGCAACAGCCTTATTACACCTCCATTTACTAGCACGATGTTCTTATCCAAAAGTATTAGACAACTGTTTATTTCTAACTTTCTCATGGATTATTGTAACACATTTAAATTCAGAGCTATTGTTCTTAGACTGTGCTTGGTATGCCCTGCTTCTTGTGCAGGTCTGAAGAAGAGCCTGTGTCTTTAAAGCCTGCTTGTTCTTGCTATTCTGCTAGTCAAATGAAAGGTAATGCTTTTCCCTACCACCAATGCCTTATGAAGGGAGCAATGCACACTTCCCACCATAACAGCCATGACTCTTGGAGTTGAAGAAACTTTATCTGAGACCTGGCTAGTGGAGTCTTCTTCTTTTAAAAACCTAATGCACTGAGCTATGGAAGATAGAATGCCTAAGTTTTATGCATGTAACTATAAGCTTTCATGGTCTTCACTCTGTTTTTTTTGTAATAGGAGAAATTGGTGAGGTATGAGTCTCTTTGAACATGACAATTTGAATCATACAAAGGTTTGTGCTGGAAAGGACTTTAAAGATCATCTAGTCCATCACCCCTTGCCATGAGCACAGGCACTTTCCTCTAGACCAGGTTGCTCAAACCCCAATCCAACCTGACCTTGAAAATACCCAATGATGATGCATCCACAGCTTTTCTCGCCACCCTCATTGTAACAAAACTCTTCCTTATACCCAGTCTAAATCTACCCTCTTTCAGTTTAAAACCATTTCCCCTTGTCCAGTCACTAGAGACTGTGGTAAAAAAAATCTCTCTACAAGTTTCTCATAAGTTCCCTTCATATATTGAAAGGCCAAGTTCTCAAAGTAGTCTCTACTAGTAGCTACTTTATACTAAAAAATTGCCAAGGAATGTGTTTGGGCTTGGAAACATGTTGATCTAGAGTACTAAGTCATTATCATGTTTTCTTGGCATAGCTCAGGAATCACAGTTTGAGCAGACCATCCTCAAGAGGCACACAGCACCCTATGCTGAAGGCTAGGAGACCTAACATTGTCCTTTCCTTACCAAGACCCAAGGGATGTTCTAGAAGAAATCTACAGTGCTTTCAAAGTGGCTGTGAATTAATGCAAAGTTACTGCAAGACAAAATTACTTTTCTTCCTTTTAGAACTATAGCTGTGTTTCCACATCTGAGTATTAGCACAGGTTATTCTGAACTTCAAAAGGCCTGGGGTTTTGTCTGTTAAATTAAAGCACTGTTAAAATGTTCTTTTTCTTAACTGAAAAGACAAACTATAATTGCACAGATAGGAGACACAGCAGAGTAGAGACATTTTTATCAGAACTTATAGGGAGCTCACTTCAAAGAAGCGAAGCTATGACTTGCAACCAGAAGAGATTCACATGGTATCCTGAAGACATGAGAAGGAAAAAGATCATGAAGGAAAAAGATCATAAAGGAAAGATCTCCCCCAGGGCAACTTGCCTGTTTCTTTTTCTTGGCATTATAAGCACAGTTAAACAGTACTGGAGAGACATGCGAACACAAGTAGTTAAATGTCATCTCTGCATATAAATTTCCAAAATTTTGTCTCCTCTTTCCAGGCTGAATCTTCTGCTGAAATGAGTTCATTTATCTGATAGAGAATTACAAAATTACATCTTCTTCTGTGTGAGGCATTTTATTGTGTCTACTAAGAACACAGGAAACTTCACAGGTGAAGATTTTGGAAATAAGCAGTAGAAGATGGAAACTAGAGGGTGTCTAATTCATATCTGGAGAACAACATACTAATATCTAAGTTTGTAAGATTACAGGAGCTTTACCTTGTCCACTGCGTGAATCAGTGTGAATTTGTCTAGAGAGGCATACTCAGTTACTACCTTGCTTTTGTAAAGTAAATGAGTTTTAGCATCAATTAATATTAAAGAGCAATATTATATACAGGATATACAGGAGTGTTAGTAGAAAGCAGACTTTATTCTATCCTTGCCCAAATATGTAGCATGAAGTTAGCAGTTACATATACTGTAGTGTCTATACACTGACCAGTGTCATTACATTGCACAAGACAGTTGATTTAATTCTTTCACACTTCCAGGAGTGACTTAAGAAAGTCTTCAGAACAGGACTCCCAGAAGGGAAAGTGTCCTGATCTGTATAGGTTTTACTTACTGGCTTTTCATTTTGTTTCCTTCCATTCTGTAGTTTGCTGAAAACATGGGATCAGATGGTGTCGTGGTTTAAACCCAACCAACCACACAGCTCGTTCACTCATTCAACCCCCCTTTCTTGCC
>NDXB01000298.1:5492-17271 GCA_002631895.1 Agapornis roseicollis
TTTTTTTTTTTTTTTTCTTAATGTATGTAATGTATTCAAAGCAGGAGGCCAGCCAGCCAAGCTGCCTTTGATTTGTTCTCATATTAATATTTTATGTCTGAATATGTGCTTAATCACTTCAAATTAGTCAGACTTGCTACTTGAGTTCGGCTGAAAAAAGCAGTCCTGAGGAATTCATTCCTTGCTCATTTCTTGCTCCCCTTCACTTCATCTCTAGGGATATCTTGTTTATGTTTGGGGATTTCCTGGATGAAGACCTGCTTGGTAGCACATCTGCAGCGAAAGCTCAGTGTGGTTAATATAGATCCCAACTCAAAAGTGTCACCCCAAGATCATTAATAAGGTAAATAGCATTGTGAGTGCATGAACAGGAACATTGCTTCCCTTCAGTGATGTGTCCCACACACATTGAATGCTGTAGGGTTGAGCACATCTAGGATTTCTAGCTATCCCACAGAATTACTGCTCCTTCAGGTGAGCCAGTTGATGGCTGGTTTGTTTCATGTGTCTCATAAGGCTATGAGGAATTTAGGTAGCAAGTATCATAGAGTCAATCATAGAATTGTAGGTATTGTAGAATCCCATATTGGAAGAGATCTCAGAGAACATCTGGTTCAACCTTCATAGGCACAGCATGATCTAGACCGGATGTCCCAGCACCCTGTTCAGGCAAATCTTAACAATGTCCAATGCTGGGGAACCCACCACTTCTCTGGGGAGATTATTCCCATGGCTGATTGTTTTCATTGTGAAAGATTTTCCTCTTGGTTCCATTCGGAATATCCCCAGGAGTAACTTGTGCCAATCACCCCTCATCTTTTCCATGGGACTTGTTTTAAAAAGCAGTCTCCATCTTCTTTGTATATAAAGGGTGTAGCCACCCTTTTAATACCGGCACTCTCCCTGAGCAGTGGTCTGTAAGTGTAAAATGTCAAGGGAGATGATGTGGCTGTCCTACTGTAAAAGAGGCAGGTTGGTGAAGGGGACAAAAGAGGGAGGGGACCATAATTGCACCATAACTGTCATAACAACACAATATGTTAAGTCTTATTTTCAATTTCAAGTAATGAAAGGGGCTAGAAGCACTGAATCTAGGTGTAGGGGTAGGCTGGGATCATTTTCCTGTCTGTTTTATTTGTAAAGGATCTCCAGCATTTCTTCTTATCTAGACAAAGCCATATGGAGCATCAGCACTGCTTGCTGTCTGGGGGCAACAACACAAGAGGGACGTGGAGCTGTTGGAGTGAGGCCAGAGGAGGCCATGGAGATGCTGTGAGGGCTGGAGCAGCTCTGCTCTGGAGCCAGGCTGAGAGAGCTGGGCTGGGGCAGCCTGGGGGAGAGAAGGCTCCTGAAGGGGAGACCTGAGAGCAGCTCCAGTGCCTCAAGGGGCTGCAGGAAAGCTGGAGAGGGGCTTGGGACAAGGGCCTGTAGGGCCAGGCCAAGGGGAATGGCTTGAACCTGCCAGAAGAGGGGAGACTGAGCTGAGCTCTTAGGCAGAAGCTCTTTGCTGTGAGGGTGCTGAGGCGTTGGCACAGGGTGCGCAGAGAAGCTGTGGCTGCCCCATGGCTGGCAGTGTTGAAGGCCAGGTTGGACACAGGGGCTTGGAGCAAGCTGCTCCAGTGGAAGGGGTCTCTGCCTATGGCAGGGGTTGGATTAGATGAGCTTTAAGGTCCTTTCCAACACACATGATTCCATGATTCTGTAACACCCTCTCCCCAGTCCATTCCCTGCCTTCATGGGCATGGTGGCTGGCCCAGTTTTCAGGTAGTGCTGGCTGTAACCAGTGTTATCTGTGACTGCAAATAGGGCTGTAGGCTCCACCTTTGCATTCTGCCTTCTGCAGATAACTGGCAGAGCACAAAGACCTCATTGAGATGGCTAGTTTGACTACAAGCGCACAAGCCCTTCTAGTGCACACTTGAGGCAATTGGTGCTGCTCCAGGACTAGCCTTTTGCATCCCCACATTCCTCTTGATACGTAAAGTGAGAGTATGAGTCTCTATTATTGTTTCCATCCCAGTGACACCTACAGGTCTTCAGGCAGGATCCCTGCCTGAAGGTTGCCTGTAAGGCTGGACAAAGCCTCCACTGATCCAATGCTTGCCCTGAAGAGATGGCAGTCTGAAACAGGGAGCAACAGGCAGATGGAACTAGCTGGAGGAGAATGAACAAATAACAGTCCAGGATTGGCCATGGAAGGTATAGAAATCCCACCACACACAACGCAGCTTTTAGTCTATGGAAATGTTGTGTATACATCTGTATAATTGCAAAAGGTTCACATTGTTTGATTGGGAAACAAAGCATGATCATGAGCTAGAATGGGAACACCTGGAGGGGCAGAGTTAAGAGTGATTATGCAGCCCAGCCCTGGCTTCTCTTCACTTTGGAGAGCCACGCAGCGTAATTTCATCATAGATCTATATACAGCTAATTGGCACATAGTTTGATTTGCAAATAAAACCATCATAAGTATCAGAGAAAGATTTAAAGCTGTGACTTCCACTGTCATGCTACAGCCCTTGATTTTCTGGTCAGCAATCTACTCGATTACTCCTTTCATCATCTTGTGTTTTGAAGACATGATATCTCTTTCAAAGAACATCTGGCAGAGACATATTAATTAGTTAATTTTTCTGCATGGAATTAAGAAACAAGGGTGGGGAACCCAGAGCCCTGAGGATGTAGTGCTTGGCCAAGTAATTATTTAGGAGTAGCGCAGAGATGTGTGGCCTGTGCTTGGTCTATAAATGCCTCTCTAGCTCTTGGCAAGAAACAGGTTTCCTACCAAAGATACTAATTTTTTGCTAAAACTTGAAGGAGGTTTAATAAAATGCATCATTTTCCCCCACTTTCTCAGCAAAATAATCACAGAACGGCCTCAAGGAGGAAGGGAAAGGATGCTCGCCATCGGCAGGGGATGTGGTAGAACACTGTACAGCCCGAGATGCACAATAAAGACACAACAGTGACAATGCTAGGATAGGGATTTTTACTGGGGCTCGTGGTTTCTTTGCCTTGCTCAGTAGAATAAAACCTGACAAAGCAGCAGTGGTGAGCTCCCATCTATCTGTTCGCATGCTTCCAGCCACTTCTGCTTGAATTATTCATGTTTGGTAAGTGATCTGCAAACAGCTCCTGTGATCTCCCTGTGATCTGTGTATATGTGAGACTCACCCCTGCTTAGGTCAGGGCATTTTCTTGTTTCCTTCCTTGCAGCAGGGAATCTGTGGGAATCTCCATATTGCTTACTGCCTCTTCCTGATTAACGAAACCATGTATTTATTTACATGGCATGATTTGTTTGGCTGTCCCAGGCATGTGGTATTATCACTGGGTAAGCAAGAAGACTCTGTGCAAACATCTGTAGCTGTTGCTTGACAAATCCTATTGCATAAATAATATTAAGGAGATGCAGAGGCAGTTGTAAAGCAAATGCTCTTACAAGTCATAACAGCACTGCTGGTGTGGGATGCATTTCACCTGTATGTATGTCTCAATACAGCTTTGCTAGGGTTTTATTATATATATGTGTGTATATATATATGGTGTATATATATATATACACACATATATATATGTGAAGTGTTCAAGGCCAGATTGGATGGGGCTTGGAGCATCCTGGTCTAGTGGAAGTTGTCCCATCCTACAACATAACTGGAATACAGCAGTGATGTTTTTAAGATGTCCTGCCTGTCTGCTTTCTGGAAAGAAGGTTTTCTATTAAACCTTAGGGAAATTACTGCCCTTGTTAACTAGCGTAGAAGAAATGAACCACAGCAGGATTACTCAGGAGACTTGGGCCCTCTCTTTTGAGACTGCATTGTTTCTTTAAATGAGAGAAATAATTTAAGCAAACAAATGAACAAGGAATTTCTGGAAATTAAAGTACAGTACAAATAGGATGATGTCCTCATCCTCTCTTTAATAGAAGCTGTCTAGTGAACAATTGCATGCTCAACCTCAGAAATCTATCCATGGTAACTAGTCACAGGAGGGGAAAATAGACAGCCTGCCACTTGGTATTAAAGTTCCATTTTCCATTTTTTTCCGAGGCTGTAGGCCAGTCAGGGACTTTCCATGAGCGATCAGTGAGCCAGAAATCCTCTTCTGCTTTGTAGAAGCCACCACTGCTGGGCAATGAAAAGTCTGATGCCAGTTTTAGCTTTAGTGGGTTTTGGTCTCAGTTTCCAGTGGAATCAGACTGGGGAAGACCCTTTGTGCCAAATATATCCCCGTGGACCAGGGCTATGGGTGGGTGATGCCCCCTTAAACATCCCAAACTATAGCTGAGACTTGCTTGTGATGGGGTCTGGCGGAAGAACCTCACTTTTGATGTCATCAGCTCTATAAGCTGCTGGATGTCAAAACCCTGACTGGGTTTGGGGTGTCTGCAAGCCCTGCATGATCCACGTGGCTCTGGATGAGTCCTGCAGAGGCCTGAAGGAAGGACAGAAAGACCCTGCCAGGATGGAGTACACCCAAAAATAAGTGAAACAGAAATACTGGGCCTTCGGGCTCAATCGGCTGTTCCTCAAAAGACATTTTTGGAAGGGATCATTGTGCTTTTGTTTTTCCATTAGGCAGCTGAGTAGAGAGCATTGTTTTCCTCCCCTCATCTGTTCCCCTTATAGGGGAAGAAGAAGGAGGACTTGGCCACCCTGAGCCGAGCATCTCGGGGGACCTCCCAGAACAAAGGGCTGTATGGAGAACAGTGCCGTCATCCTGTCCCTGACATCCCCTTCCCTCTCTTCACTCTTGTGTTTGGCACAGCTGTGCCTGCCTGGGGCTGGTGTGTCACACACCATTGCCAGCCAGCAGGAGCATGAGGGGTATTCCTAGGCTTCCTCCCTGGAAAACCGACAAAGTTCTCCAGGTTTATCCCTTCCCATACACTTGGCAAGGGAACCCTGTAGTTTGTCTGCTGCCAGGAAGGTGTGTTAGCTCCAGGACAGTGTGCATGTCCACAGGTCATAGGTTGGATAAAGCAGTACTCCTGAGGGCATCATTTAGATGTTCCTGGGTATGGACCAAAGCTGTATGGGCACATCCATTTCCCTGTAGTTTGTATACTGTGTGTTGCAGACACCCATCCCTTATCTCCAGAGAATGCCTGTGTGTGGGAGAGCATCTCCCCAGCCATGCTTTGCGTGACCCTTGTGTTACCTCCCCATACAGGAGTATGGAGCCAGCACATGGAGCTGAGATGGGGTTTTTCTTACAGGATATACAGGTTTTCTCACTAAAGACTGGACTAAGATCAATCTGTCTTGTTTTGCCCAGGCTCCACGGCTGACCCTGCTGAGAGCCCCTGAGACACTGAGCTCTATGGGAGCGGAGACCACTTGACTGCACTCAGCACCTTTCAGGATCAGGACCTAGGTAATTATTCTACTTCTCTACCTGGATGACAGGAGAAATCTGATGCTCTGGGCTATGCATCCCAAATAGTGTGTCTAGTTGTCCATCACATGAATCCATATAGTTTTTTTCCTCCTGAGGTTGTCACTCTGTAGATAAGTGGCTTGACACTATGATAATAATCACCGTTCCATCAAAAATAAGAAAATACATCTTCTCTGCTTCCAGAGGGGAATCACAGAATGGTTTGAGGTGGAAGGAACCATAAAGCTCATCCTGTTCCACTCCCTGTCACGGGCAGAGGCACCTTTCACTAGCGCAGGTTGCTCCAAGCCTGGACCTGAAATGTTTCCAGAGATGTGGCATTTATGACCTCTCTAGGCAACCTGAATTGCTGGATCCCTGTTCTGGCAATGGTCACCGGCTTTTCTGCTTGGAAAGTTCTCCTGAAGTTAATTTGCAGGAAGCTGTAAAAACAAACAAGCAAAAAAGGTTTTCACTCTCATCAGGATCGATCAAAGGCTTTAGAATAGCAGTATTTGTTGGTATGGATGCTTGTTCAGGTCAGACTTTTAAGAAGGGCTCGAAACCTACAGCTGCAGGAGCCTGCTTTTTAAAACAAATCTATCAAGTATTTTCTTCAGAAAAATAAACAGTGAAAATCCGATTTACCTGGGTTCACAGCAGCTGCATTCTCTCCTCATAACCTCGCCTCACAATTGTGCCTTTGAGAAACTTTAAGTCTTTGTTCCAAGGTGGACTGATGGAAATCAAAGAGCCCAGGGGCAAGCAGTGTGCTGCTGTGCGTCCTTGTGGAGATGCAGGGTCAGCCTGGTGCCTTGCCCATAGCGGCATGGGTAGGATTTGACCCAGGATTTGTTCATACAGATGAGCAAGGCCAGTTCAGACTCAGAGCATGAGCTTGAGAAGTGAGGGTCTGCAGGGGTGAGGTTTAAGAGGAGTAAGAAGGAAGCCAGCAGGATGCTGTGGATGTTACTCTGCAACACTAAGGATGAAGGATTTCCTGTAGGGTTGGCTTTCTGAGTGAGAATATATTCCTTACAAAATCCTGCATGCTGATAAAAGTATCAGGGTTGTGATTTTTAACCCCATTTTTTGTATTTTTCTCCCAATATATTAGTTAATAAAAAACAGCTTCCCACTGATTTCAGCAAAGCTTAAAGCCCAGCTCTCAAAATCAGGGTGTCATGAAGGCAGATTGTGTGCTGCTGGCCACTCTCCCAGAGCATCCTCTCTCCGTGCAGGAACAGAGAGCTATTCTCCATCCCTTGCAGCTCTGTACGGTGACATTTTCAGGACCCGGGCCTGAGGACTTTGACTGGGTTGTTTCCTGTTTTGACAATCTCCATTTCAAGGACTCTATACACAGCATTGTGCAGGGAATTAAAAAAATAAAGAAAACAACCCATATCCTCCCCTCTTGAATATTGCGGTGGGCGGTGGGGAGCTCAGCTCATGTTTCCAGTGGGGAGGGAGAAGACACGGATGGTGAAGCAGGCTCAGAGAGTCAAAGAGAGAAAAGTTAAGAATAAGAAAGAAGAAATATGTTCATCACCAGGGCTGTGGTACAGTATTTTTTTTCCCCATTCCACTCTGAGTTTGTGGGGATGGGATGCTTGCTCATATGCGCTGTGTTTAAACTGCTTCTGTCAAAGCTTTGAGGGTAACTAAAACAAAAATGTCACAGGTCAAATGGATGTTTTCCAATTGACCGGAGATCCATGTAAATCCTGGGGAAGGAAATAACCCACCAAACATCTGCCAGCCCTGCGTCTGCATCCCCCACCTCAATACGCTGGCAGGTGGTGGCCAGTCCTACTAGGCATCTCCCTGCCTCAGCATCCTGAAACGGCCTGCAGGCAGCATCCCCTCTTCAATGAAACTTAGTGCAAATTTAACAGCACAAATCCAGATTTGATCTAGGTCAGTGATTAGAAGGCTCAAGAAGCTGTTCCAGTTGAGTGTAGTAGGAGAGAAAACATCTGCCTGTTGAGGAGCCTGGGCTGGAGGCTGATTGTAAGCCCCTGCAACACTTCTTCAGATGAGGGTTGATCTTTGCTGCTGTAAGTTCAGAGGATTTGGGTAGGCAAACTTCCTGGGAACATCAAAGCATTGTGTCTCTGCCACTGCTTCATGACATCCCTTGCAAAGTCCCCCCAAGGTTTCAGTGTGGCCGGTTGCTCTCCGATGTGTTGTAACCTGAAAATAAGGGTAGGTAAAGGCAGAATGTTCTGGGAGCGATGCCAAGCCAAAGGCACTGAATTATTAAGAGATCTGTATCTGGATAATGGATTTATGCTGTTTAACAACTTTTAAGAGAAAATACGGTGTTTGCAGTACCAGATTGGGATCATCATAGGAAACGGAGCTCTCCTTTTTATGTCGTATTGCTTTCATTATTATTATTTTAATAACAATAATAATATTTCCCCAGCAAAGAAATATATGAGAGTGTTATTTGCGTAGGAACTGGAAATGAACCTGAAATGATCAGCGTATTTTTTAAAGGCCCTTTACAAGTCACTCGGCATTGGGAAAGGTACAACTATCCATCAGAGCAAGGCTTGGGGATAAAATAATTAGAAATCACACAACCATAACAAAGGAAGATTAGTGCTAAAATTAAAAGCCATAAAGTTGGGTTTAGATTAGGCTGGAATCCAGGCAAGCTGTTTTATTGTACAGTGTTACTTTAAAAAATGCAAGGTGAGAGGTGTGAATTGCCTGCATTTGATCGTGTTGCAATGAAAATGCTACTGGTTATGTTAGGTGGGAATGACCTGGGATGATTTTCAAGGAAACCCTTGGGGAATGAAAGTACAATCCACAGTGAAAGAAAACAAGCTGGGTTCAATGCTGGACAATTCTTCCACCCCCATGATAAAGTTAGCTGGTTTGCTTCTAGTTTTATTCCAGGGTTGTAGTTGTCAAATGGCTGTGTTGTGTCCGGGAATAGTGGTGGGATGGCCAGGTATGGAATGGTCTGTGCCTGCAGACAGCATGGGTGTGAGTCAGAGCTGCTGTAGTCTTGGGACCTGAGCTGTCTCTCTCAGATCAGATGCCAACATCAGATGGGGCATAGCCCACACAGCTTCATCCCTTCATACATCTGCTGGAGCTCCTTAAGTGTGAACACAAATGAAACCTCAGTCAGAGGAGGGCCACAAAAATGATCTGGAGCCAGGCTGAGAGAGTTGGGCTTGTCCAGCCTGGAGAAGAGAAGGCTCCTCAAGGGGAGACCTTAGAGCAGCTCCAGTGCCTAAAGGGGGTTTAGAAGAAAGATAGGGACAGTTTTTAATCACTGTGCCTGTAGTGATAGTACAAGGGGTGATGGATTTAAACTAAAAGAGGTGAGATTTAGGCTAGATAGAAGGAAGAAATGTTTTATAGTGAGGGTGCTGAGGCGCTGGCACAGGGTGCCCAGAGAAGCTGTGGCTGCCCCATCGCTGGCAGTGTTCAAGGCCGGGTTGGACACAGGGGCTTGGAGCAAGCTGCTCCAGCGGAAGGGGTCCCTACTTACGGCAGAGTGGTTGGATTAGATGACTTGTAAAGGTCCCTTTGACCTTTACAAGACCATTTGACCTTTTCAGACCATTTGATAATTCTGTGATCTCTTGTGGAGGCTGCATTGTATCTGCAGAGTGTGCAACATAGTGGGACACAGCTTTACTCTCAGCTGGCATTGGCTCACAGAGGTTCATGTCTCTCAACTCATCATTAGTTTCCAAGGGACCTCCTTTGATAAATGCCTGTGCCAGTTAAGTCTGTTTTAGGGTGACTTGTGTTTTGAGGACAGGGATGCATCTGTTTTGCCTTGGTTCATGTGAGAGGGACAGGCCATGGCTGGGGATTTGCTTCTCCCTGTGTGGAGGTGCAAGGAGCTGTTGGTTGGGATGTAAGGATCTGCTGCCACACTGGGCAGCAGATGGCTGTGGGGAAAAGGAGGAGCCAATGTTCCATTTGGCCTGTGAGGACTCGTGGTGTGGCAGAAGTAGGACAGAGAGAGGGACAAGGAGGAATGACATGAGGCAGCTTCAGTTTGAGAAGTGGTTGAGCAGACTGAAATCTTCAGTCTGAAGGAGAAGGAGATGAGGAGGCATCTAAGTGGGGTACATAAGCCCTATGTGGTGTGGAGGTAGATAGTAAAAAGTTATTTGTTGTATCTGGCAGCTGGTGAAAAACCATGAAATGGTTGGGCAGAGGCCTTAAACAGGAGGATGTGCTCTTTTATAAAACATCTAATTAAACTGTGAACCTCCTTGCCACAGGATGTTGCGGATGCCAAAAGTATAAATGGCTTCAAAAACCAATTAGGGAAATCTGTGAACAAAAGGTCCATCAAAGGCTGTTAGCACAGTGCTGCAGGTACAGCCACCAGATTGGGAAGCATCTGGGCTGCTTGATGGGCATCAGGAGCATATACCTGGAGAGGTACTCCATTTATGCCCGTTTGTACGCTCCTTGTTCATTCTCAGAGCTGGCTGCAAGATGCACTTGCTCTGGTGCTGAACTTGTTCTGGTGTTGAACCCGATTCTTGGTGTAGGACAAGGAAAGCTGTGTCTGCTGCCCCCTTCTCCTGGGCTTCCCACAGCAAACACACTTCCATATCTGAAGACTGGACATTGCCAAAGGGGTCAGCTGGGTATCATGTAGTATTCATGGGTATATTGGCAAGCTTTCCCCTGCAGGTCAGCTCACTCTGGCATGCCTGGCCAAAGCAGGAGCACAGGTCCTTGAGGTCTTCCAGTGAAAGTGTCTTACCAGAAAATTCTTCCAAAGTCCAAGCGAGCATCCCAAGAGGGGACAGGATAAGAAGGAATTGGAATGCTCCATGTATAAACATATTCAAGGAATAGTGTCTAAGAAGCTTTCTTACATAGTGGGGAAGGTGTAACATGAGTGAGAGGCTGCAGGCACATAGAGGGGTTTTCACCATGAATGTGGCCAAGTAAAGGTCCTGTCACCCATAGAAAGGTGACTTCTTCAGTGCTGATGCCTTGAAATAGGGAGTGGGTGATTTCTGGGAGACAAACCTAATCTTTGTGGGATGTGCTGTTGAAATATGGATGTGACACTGCAAAGCCCTTCACCCAGTCCCACCAGAGGTACCGAATGAAGGGATCTATGGGTTCCCTCCACACTGGGGAGCACCAGCCCTGCTGCGACCACCCGCAGCATCTTGTCAGCATGTGCGCACCCCAGTGCCTGCAGTGGGAAAGTGAAGTCCAGCGGGCTGCCTGCTCCCTGCTGCGCCTCCAGCTCCGTGAAAGCAGGACAACTCCTCACCGACTCTTTGTAGCCCAAGAACAGAGCCTTGGAAAAGTCCGGCAGCGGGAACTTTACTAATTCCCGCTAATGACTCCGAAATACTGACTGAGGGGAACAATTGGGCATCATCAAAAGGCACAGACAAAAGCAATGCACTGTATTGTAATAGCAAACCGAGCTGAATTTGGCCTGATGGAGAACCTTTCATATTCAGAGTGTTTCAAAGTGCTTTGCAGAGTAATGAGCTTCATGCTGACAGCAGGGCTGGTGGAGCAGGCTTTATGTGCCCAACAATAGCTGGCACAGCTGGTGGAGGAAGACCTGCTCTGGTGGGAAAAGGGATGGTGGCCGGGATGCTGGGGTTATCCTGTGCTTTCCTGTTTTTCCAGTGCTGTTAGATCTCTAGCTATCATGTAGATGGGCAGTGGGGCTGCCTTTCAATACTTAAAGGGGGCATAAGAAAGACTGAGCAAACTTTCAGTAGAGGCTGTTACAATAGGACAAGGTGTGATGGTTTTAAACTAAAAGGGGAAAGATTCAGACTAGGCAGAAAAAAGAAATGTTTTACTATGAGGGTGCCCATCCCTGTGGCTGCCCCTCCCTGGCAGTGTTCAAGGCCAGGTTGGACACAGGGGCTTGGAGCAACCTTCTCTAGTGGAATGTGTCCCTGCCCTTTCCAACCCAAACCATTCTATATGATTCCATGATTCTATGTCTGGTCCTGACTATGGATTCACCTGAAGCTATGGACCTGCAGGTCCTTCACGTGTAGGTCTGCACTCTTGATGGGCTCAGTTTCTCTGCACCTCTTTTATCTCTGAGGAAACAGAGGTTGAGAAACACGTTGTGACTCACATAACAATCCCTTGGCACAGCTGGGAATAGAGCTTGGCCTCCCAGGTCCTCTAATCTTGTGGTCTCCATGACAGTTTCATGAAGGCCCACATACGACTTCAGCTCTTTAATTTTAGCTTGGCCAGAATAGCACAGGCACAGCTGCATGAGCAGATCTCAGTCCCTACACCATTTCTGTGGCAGGGATGTTTCTTGCCCCTTGCAAGGACAGGAAAAGGTTAATTGCCTTTTTTTTTTTTCCTTTTTTTTTCTCCTTTTTTTCTTTTTTCTTTC
>NDXB01000299.1:0-10290 GCA_002631895.1 Agapornis roseicollis
CCTCCCCTCCCCTCCCCTCTCCTCTCTATTCCCTTTTCCCTCTCCTCCCTGCTCCCTAATTCTGCTACCCTCGGCTCTCTTATCACTCACTTTCCAGCCCTGCCCCAGAGGTTCTGGCACACATGCAATCCCCATGCCTCAGTTTCCCCTACGTAGACTGCAGGAGGGTGCAGTAGCTGGAGCTTGTGGAATCCCCCAAGAAGGCTTTTCTTGCAAAGCCCTAACCCTGGTTTCTGCTGTACAATGCTGACCCAGGATCCATGAGGACTGTGCTCATGGCAAACCAGCTGGCTTGGCCCAGTCCAGAGGGCACAGTTCAAGCAGTTTTCAAGGTCCTGCTGTAGTCCCAAGGAGCTTAATCCTTGACTCACTGCACCCTTTGCTTCTCTGGCACGGCATGCAGAGCGGTGTGAGGCTGATGCGTGGCTTCCCTGCACCAGCATCAGTATGGACCACTCTATAGCAAGACATGGTGCATGCATGGTCCTGTGAGACTTGTGATTTGCCCTTGCAGCCTTTGGAAGAAAGCATTTCCCAGCCTGGAGGTGCTCCCTGAACTCTTGCATCACTGCATTCCCATTTGCAATCCCATTTTGGGTAGCAGCCATGGGTAATGCATGTGCCTCAGCAGCAGGGAGGACAGTGGTCAGCCCTGCTGGGACCTTGGTGGGGTGCTGAGCAGCAATGTCTGTGTTGAGGCTGTCAGGTCTCCTGCATTTCAAAACCTGCCTGGAGAAAAGAGTGTGTCCTGGCACATCCCGGTGGATGCTTGGGGACACGGAGACAAGGGCTAATGCAGGAAGAGAAAGAGGAAGTGCTACAGGTTCAGACAGCATTTCCAAGGGAGCCCTGGTGCATATCCAGCCCAGGGAGTCCATTTCATGGCAAGGTATTGTGCCATGGTTCTGCAGTTAGAGCCAAACTCTGCTCTTAACAATGAAAGTCTCCAGGTACCGAGGAGCTGACTTCAGTGTCAGCACAGATTAGGGTTTTACCAACCTACAAGGGCAAAAATTATCAGCTGAAGGGTGCCACATCTCCTCCTACATACATGGACCCTCAGCATTCTGCAGTCTTCCTGTGGCTCTGTCTGTACTCCTGCTATGAGCATACAGTGCATGTATGCCCAGGGAAGCCGAGTGCAGTGTAAACACTTGGTTGGGTTTAACATCCTCTTCTGCCTCCAACCTCTAGGACTGACTGGTGAGGCCAGAGGAAGGCTACTGCCTGCTTAATGCTCTCATCCTATCTCCTTCCTGTGTCCTTGGAGGCAGGGCCCTGTGATGGGATGCTGAAAGTTTTAACACGGCCAGTCCTCCCACGGAGCTGGATTTTCTCTGCCCGTTTTAAGGTTGTTCGTCCTCATCTTGCCATAAATGGTTCTTCTTCCACCTTTGAGGACCTCTGGTCTTTCAGAGGATCATCCCTCAACAAGTTTATCACTTCCCAGGGACATGGCAGAGAAAGCAGTAAGCACTGTAGCTTAATGGGGTCAAGAGAGCAGCACCTCCTCCCCATCAGTGATGTCTCTGTCACAGCCTTGAAGACAATTTGCCCCGATACCTGCCAACCTCCTCTGTCATTCCATCTCTCATTAGAGCTGCCAGGGGAGGAGGTGAGCTGCTGTGCACAGCTCAGCCCAAAGCAAGGTCTCATGGGGAACCTCAACAAGAGACATGGGATAAGGGCCCCTCAATCCTTCACACAGCTGATGAACAGCGACCAGGCTCCCCTCACAAACTGTGTCCCTCCCAGGCTGTCAATGGTTGAAAGTGGAGGGACATCCCCTTGTTCAGAACCTGGTGATAACCCCACCTCAACAGACTTTTTCTCTTCTTCTTGCAGTTCCCCCAAAGGAGCCAGTGCTGATGTGCCGGTCCAACAACTACCCAAAGGGTTTCTACTGCAGCTGGCACCTGCCCACTCCCACCTACATCCCCAATTCCTTCAACATCTCTGTCATGTAAGTGCCTGGGAAGGAAGGGTACAACAGGGTGAGCTTTTGTCCCTGCAGCCTGGAGCAGGTCCCAGATATTGCTGTGTAGTGTTGGGGCAGTGCATCTGACCTCTGCTGAGCACATGGAATCAGTGTTCCAAAAATGGGCTTGGGGAAGGATGCTCCAGAGACATCCAAACTGGATGCTTGGCACCAGGGTTCTGTTCCAAGTAAGTTCTAATGTCCCCAGAGGAGACCAGGGAAGTCCTTCCCCACCCCAGGCCCCCTTTCCGTGACCCCAAGTCCATCCTCTCTGCACCACTAGTCCATAATGGAGGTTGTGCCTACTGCTTTTTGGCACATCTGGCACAGCCACACTCCCTTCTGCCATACACTGACTGTGGCCAGGCAGCAGCAGTGTCCTCACCTAGAACTGGACATGGCATGGCATTGTCCCCCACTCTGTGCCTGGGTCCTGTCAAAGCCCTTGTACACACTGGTGCTGTGCATTATCTTCTGGGGCTTGTGTCATCAGCAAAAGGAGACCCCGTTCCTCTTACAGAAGGGACAGAACCAAGCCCAGTGCCAACAGGGTCCCATCCTTTCCATGGGGCCAGCATAAGGACATTCACCTCTGTGCAGGCTTAGGATAAATCATCACATTCGTGAGCCTGCAGAATTCCCTGGTGGGAAGAGAAGAGCCCTTTGGCTGTGACAGCGGCTGGTGAATGGGGACCATGAGCAGAGCAGGAACAGAGCCATGCTCCTTCTGCTTCCTCCCTCCAGCAGCATGGGCACATTACCACCCCAAACACTGCTCCATAAGTAACAGCTCTTCTTGCCTCTTCTTTCCAGACATGGCACAAGGGAGATGGTCTGTGAGAAGGATGTCTTTCCCAAAAACAGGTGTCACATCAGGTACCTCCAGCTCTTCTCAACTGTGAAGTACAAGGTGACTCTGACGGTCACAAATGCCCTGGGCAAAAGCTCCACCACTCTCACCTTCGATGAGTTCGCCATAGGTAACTTTCACAGCAGCAACTGGCCTCTCTGAGATGGTGTTGGGGTTGGCTTTGGTCTGCATGCAGTGTCACACCCCGAAGTGACAGGCTGGTTCCCCAAGCCTATTCATGTATGAGATTGAGCCAGGGTCTGAGCCACACTGGCATCTTCCCAGTGCTTCCCTCATTCTCATGGCCCTGATGTAACTCATGCAAGCACTTGAGCACCCTGGGGGACTCAGGCAGGATGCCCGCAGGAAGACCCCATGTGGGTCCCATCAGTGCCCTGCCTGGTCTCATTCCCAGTGGTCCAGGTCTCCTGTGGTTGTTGAGCTGCTCCCTGCTTGGGGGCTGGGAAAGCGGCTGCCATACATGGGGAAGAGGGATACAAAACTGGTGTCATCCAAATGGTGTTGCTCTTCTTGCCCCTATGAGTGCTCCTAAAAGAGAGGTTTGGTGTTTTTGCTGGAAGCAGAGTCATAAGAATGAAGACTGGAAGAGAAATTAAAATATCTGATCCATATCCCCTCATCCGTATCCAGGATAAAACCCTCCCAAAGTCAAAGTCCACCAACCCGTACCTAACATGCTCCCTTATTTCCCCCTTTACACCTCTTCACTGCCCCACATGGGCAGACTATGCTGTGCAAATGCTTTCCATGGTACATACGCTTCTCTGGCTGTGAAGAACCAGCATGGACTGAGCAATTCAGTGCCAAGCACGACAAAGCAGGGAGCTGGGCACAATGCTTTTGCCACCAGCAAAAGACAGATTGCAGCCAGTGTTGTGACAAGACTGTCCATCCTCAAAGAACAGGAGAAAATAGGAGAGAATAGAGTTCAGGAACACGTTGAAAAATTATTTGCAAGTTACATGTGGCAATTACTGGACCAGAAAAACAAATAAATGAATCCTTGAAGTGCAGCCAGCAGTCATCCTTTGCTTTCAATGTGCTGCACGTCCCATTCCCATGCGGCTGGAAGTGCTGGAGTGCAAGAAGAGGAGCTCAGCTGCCATCCCAGATTTTCCCTTTCTACTCCAAATCCTGGAAAACATCAAAAAAGAAACAAGGTGCCTGAACAGAACAGGGGAATTGTTTTGGAGCAGGGACTTTGCTGCCATGCCCCTGCAGCCATGATCCGTATCTGAAGCCTGTATTCATCAGTGCATTGCAGAAGTTGATAACAAGGCAAAGAGCTTAGCAGGAAAGTGTGGAGTTTCAGTCACTTGGGTGCCTTTAAATGGAAATTTTTGTGTTTGTGGAAGATACACTCCTTAAAAATGAAGGCAACCTTCAGCCTGCAGGGCTCAGGACAGCAATTAAGCTGCATTTTCAGAGTTCCTTGCATTCCCTTCTGCAGGAGTTCTGGGCATCATCTTGTAACATCTGCATCCCACCCATGCCCTTACTGGCTTCCCAAACATCTGGTCCTCCATCCAGCACACAAGTGCAACCCCTGTGGGAAGCACACCCAGCTGCAAGCCCCGGGCATCCCAGCACCAGCACAAGCCGGATCCATCCCCTCAGTCTGAGCTCAGGCCAGGTCAGAGGAGTGGTGAGACACCAACACTGCCCCAGGACAGCCATTAGCATGGGTGCTATAGCACTGCCTCTTGCAAGAGTGCCTGGAGAGATGCAGGGTGCCTGGACATGTCCCAGCAGTTGTGGTGGGACGTGAGGCCCTCCAGCACCACATGGCAGATGGCCTAAGACCCTCCAGGATAGCACTTGGAGAAGGGGTGATGGGACAGTACCTATAGGAAGGGCTGTGTCCTGCACCACGGAGCCAGCCTGCTCCCATAAACACTTCAATATCTACTGGCCTTAAAATTCTGTACAGCTATGAAATTCTCCTTGGGATTTGATACAGCCACTGTGCATAAGAAGTATAGACATGGTGCTGATTTAGTGTTCAAGGAAGCAGTTGACAGGCTTAGCAGAGTCTTTACCAGATGAACTCAGCTGCTGCGGATCAACAGCCACCTACCATGAACGAAGCTTCTCCTTATGCTGTTCATGTTTCCAATTAAAGCAAGTGAACTGTGTTAGTGTATTTTGCCATGCAATTGTGCCCCAGGTTGTGTGCTTTGCTCACAGAAGCTTCTGTGTTTCAGTGTCTCTTCTGGCTCCCTTCTTTGCAGCTGCAAACCCAGGGCTGTGTCCCAGCTGCGTGGATCTAGCACCCAGTAGGTTCCCTGGGGATCTCTACCAGCATCGCTGGGCCGAAATCTCACGTTGGAAGTTTGGTAGACGGGGGTGTGGAAAACCTACATCTCAGGACAAAGCCATTGCATCGTATCATTGGAAGATTGCTGTGTCTGACCATTGCAGAATCTTCTAAAATGGAGAGACGGTGTCAAACAGCAACTGCACAATGCTCCTCCTAAAATCCCAGGGTTGGGGATGTCAGATCCTGCCTTGTGTTTTCCCCTTAGCCTAGAGAACACCATCACATTTTCTGCATGGAGGCTAAACCCTAGGCGTGAAGCCTTGACCTCATGCCCTGCTGGGGCAGACAATAGCTTTTGCTGCCCCAAGTCTGTGCCTTACTGGTGGTTGTTCCATGCTAGCTATTAGAGGCCAGATGCAAGGGGTCACTCTGCATTGTCTCTTTCAGTGATAACTGGAAAAGCTTTTCCAGCCCTCTGGACTCCACCTTTCATAGGTAGGAGATCCAGGCTGCCTTCTTCCTCATCTTGCTCCTGGAAATTGTCCTGCCATCTCCTCATAATAGCTGGGACAGAATGGGGACATTTGTGGAACCCCAGGACACAACCCCACCTTCCTCACTTGTGTTTCAACTCAAGAACCAGGTAGCTCTCACAGTTATCCTCCAGAAAAGCCAGGACATCATCACCATGAAGCAACACCAGCATCCCACCTCAGTGATTTTCTTCTCATGTGAGCCTGGGGCAAACTAGCAGGGGAAGAGGCACAGCATTGAAAGGAGTAGTGGAGGTGTAGGGCATGGGTTGGACTTGATGATCTTAGAGGTCCCTTCCAACCTGGTGATTCTGTGATTCTGTGAGTAAGGCAGCCTTGCACAGGGCCTTGCAGGTGTGGGTGCCTTCCTCAGATCTGCCATCCATCTTTTGTGTGACCCTGGGGATGTTGTTAGCTTCTCCCAGCTGCAGCTCTGGGGTGATCAAGACACAGAGCATCTCATAGGGGCTGCATAAGAACAAACATGCCTGTGTCTGTATGAAATTCAGAGTCTCTGAATATGGGTATACAGTTGCCTAGGCAGAAGGTCAGTTCAATTCATACTACTTAGAGAGGCAGAATTAAATTACTTAGACTGACATTTGGCTAAGACATGGAGTTTAATATCCCTCTGCTCATGGAAAATGCCAGGGGATATTTAACGGCCACAAGGGATCCATTTTAGTGCTCATTGGAGAGATGGGATGGGTGACTGGCCCCCTCCATGCTGCAGGGTTTCAGCTGCCTTTCTGAACCCCAGGCTTCCTTTCAAGATGTGTCTAACACAGCCAAGGGTGATGGATAGCTAAAGACTCACAGTTAACTGCAGCGCACGCAGAGTCTTTAGGAAAAGCTATTCTCTGCAGCTTTTCACAGAATCACAGAGTGTTTGGAGTTGGAAGGGATCATCTATTCCACCACCTACAGCAAGGCCATTTAAAGCAGTTTACACAGGATTGTGTCTGGGTAGGTTTTGAATGTGTCCAGAGAAGGAGACTCCACAACATCTCTGGGCAGCCTGTTACTGTGCTCTGCCACCCTCAACGTAAAGGAGTTCTTCCTCATATTCAGGTGGAAATTCCTGTGTTTCAGTTTGTGCCTGATGTCCCTTATCCTGTTGCTGGGCACCACTGAAAATTCTGGCCCCATCCTCTTGATACTTCCCTTAAGGTATTTATGTGCATTTTTAAGATCTTCTCTCAGTCTTCTCCAGACTAAACAGGCCCAACTCCCTCATCCTTTCCTCATAAGAGAGATGCTCCAGCCTCTTGACCATCTTTGTAGCCCTTCACTGGCCTTGCTCTAGGAGCTCCCTTTCTCTCTTTTACCGGGGAGCCCAGAAATGGACACAGTGCTCCAGGTGAAGCCTCAACAGTATTGAGAAGAGGGGGAAAATCACCTTGTTCAACCTGCTCTTCCTAATGCAGCCAGGACACTGTTGGCCTTCTTGGCCACAAGGGCACATTGCTGGCTCATGGACAACTTGCTGTCCACCGGGGCCCCCATGTCCCTCTCTGCACAGCTGCTTTCCAGGAGGTCATCCCCAGCCTGTGATGGTACATGGGGTTATTCCTCCCCAGGTGCAGTACCCCACCTTGTTCTTCTGGCACTCCAAGCCCTCACTTGGAAGTGGCAACCAAAAACCAAGTGGGAAGAGCTGCATGTCACCTCCCAGCCAAGTCTTCTTCCCAGGAATGTCTGATGATGCTCCCTCAGCTCTGCAGGATTATATTACATCTGGTTTTATAGCCACTTAACCAGTACCCAGCCTAATGCCCATCATCCATTATTATTATTACTATTACTGCTTTTATTATGTTACTGCCTGCAGGCCCTTGCTAAGGACAGGGCTCTATTATGCTGCCTGATATACAGCCAGACAGCCCCTGACTTGCCATGTGCAGGCTAAATGGAGGCAAACAAAGGCTGGGAAAGGAGGAGCACTCATCCACATGTGTAGAACAGGAACCTGGGAGTCTGTGAAAGACAAAGGATTCCTTCAAGGTCTCATAGAAATCAGGGACCCAGACACAGCCCATCTCCACTCATTCCTCATCTGGCCCTTGCAAGACCAGCCCTGATATTTTCCGTGATGAACACAGTGTAATGAGGTGTGTCCTAAGAGACATAGGTCTGTCCTCGTTGGACTGCTGCTGGGAGTGCAGTCCCCTCTCCTGGCTCTTGCATCCCTTACACCTTAGAGGGACTTGGCAGGAACAGCTTTGGCTTTGTGCTATTGGAGGGTCTGGGCCTGCTGCACTTTCTGGACTGGGCAGGAGTTCCAGGGCTGGGAACATGGCTGGGAGGTAGCTGGGAGTGCTGGTTTTCCCATTAACACATAGTGCCGTTTGAAAGGCTTGCTGCAGCCAGGAGCACAGCCCTGTTTGATGGCATGGCTATATGGTGCTCACTTGGAGCCAGGGCAGTTCTCTCTTGTGCACCAGGGACAATCTGTAACCCACAGGAGTGGGGCTTGGGGCTGGAGGCATGCAAAACAGGCGTGTGTCTCCCACCTCAGTATCAGAGCACCTTTTCTTTGGCTTTGCTACAACCTATCACAGTGGCATCTCTTGTTCCTTCTCAAACTGTGCCTTGAAAGGAACAACTGTATTTAAGCATCCCAAAAAGCAGGGCCAGGGTCCTTGCATTACTCCAGGGAGTATCCCATCACATCCTTTCGCAGTTCGGTGCTTTCCTTCCCCACTGCAGAGCCACAGTTCGCCATCATCTACATTCATTCAGCCAAGCAGACTTTTGTTTGCAAACCAGGCCAGCCAAGCCAGCACTGGATTTATACTTTTCTATGTATGTTTAGACTGCAAGTCCCTGTCAATGCAAGCTGATGTGCAGCCCAAGCCCAGGGATGCAAAACAAGCAGAGGAATTGCACAGCCATCTGGAGTAGCTCAGCACAGCACAGCCCCAGCAAGTCATCCCTCCTGCCAAGGATAAGGCTTTAAATGGGAAACTCTGTCACATGCTGCCACAGAGAGGGAACAACGGGAGCTGGGAGCTAGCACTAAGCACCTATGGTCAGGTCCATGGATGCTTGCTCCCAGCTGGTCCCCAAACCTCCAGGCATCCTATGAGTGCTTTGGGGATGGGGGAAGCTATGCAGCCCTCCTCGTACCCACTGTGGCAGAGGAAAGGCAATGAGAGGTGGTGGTGAATATGACAGTGAAGGACTAGAGCAGGGTACATGCCATGGTGCTGAGAGGGAGGGCAGAGCAGAGGGAGATGGTCATAGCCTATGTCCTGGGGAAAACAGGGCCAGCTCTGGGATCCACCAAGGTGGCTGGGCTGTGTCTTCATTTCAGCATCTTCCTCCCCCTGCCTCACCCACAGCCAGGAAAGTGGGTTTGAAAGCATGGCAGGCTGATGTCTCCTAAGAAGAACAAGCAGGGAGGGTATCCTCCTGGGGACATTACTGTGATGCCACCACCATCCTGGAACAGAGATGGCACCAAAAAGCCCACACACAACTCCACTTGCAGCAGACTGGCCCCACATCAGTGCCTGGTCCCATACAGCTTCAAGAAGAGTGAAAGATGCCCTTCAAGCATAGGGCAGGGAGTCTAGCACAGGAGCAGCTCATTCATGACCAGTGCCTCCTTCTTCTCCTAAGAAGGCCCTGTGTGGAAACCACCTCTGGGGTCAGAATGGAGAGGGAGAGCTCTCAGTGCAATGAAGGAGATATACCAGACAGAGAGGGGCTCCCCATGCCTGCAGCATCCCTCCTCCATGCTTGGGAGTGGACTATGATGTTGGCACCTTCACAAGTGGCTGCTCAAGGTGATCAGAACCAGAGGATCTTTGCTCAATCCTAAGATCATCAAGTCAGGAGGGATCCACTGGTTTACGTGTGGACTTCGGAGGGGGTTAAAAGAGCCATTCTGGGACATGAGGACTCATATGCATGGCTATTAGAGTGCACAGAGAGCCCTCTTCCACCCTAAGCACAGCTGTGCATCCAGATCTCTGTGCCCAGCCCCTTTCTGACCATGGGAAAAAGAGAAGTGTGGGTGTACCCAAATCTCGGTCTTTTTGTAGCTTTTCTATTGCAAATTGGGAGTTTGAGCTGTCAGGAGTTGAGCAAACCCTTGGCAAGGGAGCAAGGTTCATTCTACAACAGGCAATGCCGTTCATCACAGCCTGTCTGTGATTTGTTCCCAGCACTCTAAAAGTAGCTGCAACTTCAAAGCATGCTGCATAGGTCACAGCCAATTAATATTCACTTGAAATACTGGTAGGGTAGCAAGAAAATACCCTTATATCCCAAAGCAGAGCAGGGCTGAGAGATATCTCTGTGGTGGAAGCTGACATTTGCATTCACCCTTGGCAAATAAGATGGGCCAAATCCCCAAATACTTCAGATCCCCAAAAGCCCAGCCCTAAATCCAAGGGCCAAATTTCCATGTTACTTCAAGATGAGCAGGTTTGAATGTGGGTCACACTCACAGAAATCAGGAGATGTGAGGGAAGTTCAGGATTTGGGCTTGGTGGGGTCCTTGCACTGACCCAAGTATCCCTGGGGAGGCAGGATGCTCTGTGCCTTGGCCAGGTTATTCCTGTGTGTCTCCAGAACTAATTCCTCCTTCTTTTGACCTGGACAAAAAAAAAAAAAAAAAAGCAGGGGGGCATCTAAAAAA
>NDXB01000299.1:10381-44561 GCA_002631895.1 Agapornis roseicollis
TAATTCCTCCTTCTTTTTTTTTGGACAAAAAAAAAAAAAAAAAAGCAGGTTTGCATCTAATTAATTGGGGAAAGGATATTCTGCGTGTTGGCTGCTCTCCTTAGAAAGTATGCATCACAAAGTCCAGTCAGCTGTGCCGAGGGTCTCAGAAAGGATGACATGTACAAAGCTTTACCTTCTTCTCTTCCAGTAAAACCGGACCCTCCAGAGAGTGTGGTGGCCAAACCCGTGCCCAATAACCCTCGCAGGCTGGAGGTGTCATGGCAAAATCCCTCATCCTGGCCAGACCCTGAGTCTTTCCCACTCAAGTTCTTCTTGCGGTATCGACCCCTCATCCTGGACCAGTGGCAACATGTAAGTGGATGTTGAGGCGGCTGGGACAGGAGGGAGCATGGGGAGATGGTGGCTGGGAACAAATTGCACTGGGAAAAGTGGTCAGAGATCCAGAAAGAATGTTTATATACTGCCCAGGCAACCCAGACCTTTTTCCTTTCCTTCCCTGTTTCTTCTCCGTTCTCTCTTCCTCACCATATTTAACTTACATTCCACCTACAAATGCCTCTGCAGGCTCCCCCTTCTCCACATTTTCATCCAGTTCCCCTATCTACTTTTCATACATATGTTCTGTATAAAACCTGCCAACGAGATGTAAAAGGCATTTAAAGTATAAATGTCACCACATTTAAATGTGCCTCTGCCACATTTAGATTTTGAACTGAAGATAAAATACTGCTCACCATATCTCAGAGCACCGTCACGGAGCGGCTGCCACGGTGATATTGTACTTCTTTTATTTCTTGTTTCTTTAAAAAGGAAAAAAATAGTCAGTGAAATCCTTGGCAGCCCAGAGGACAGATTTCATTTGTTAGCAGCAGGAAGATAACAAATGGGCTTTTTATTTCCCCTCTGTGTGCTGCTTGCATGCTCAGCTTGTGAAGGAAAGCAATCTGGCACTCGAGGAGAGGTGCCGCTACGCTGGCATGGCTCATCCAGCATCCCCTCTGCACCGAGCTGGGCCAGTCAAAAGCTAATGAGGTGCTTTCTTTGATAAAGCAGTATTCCATGAAAAGACAAATAGGAGGCAGCACCTAGTCCTTGGAGGAGCTCACCTGTATCATGGAGTGAAGTGGGGTTTTCTGCTGGGCAGCTCTTCCGGAGGAGAGAAATGGCTGAGAGAGGGGATGGGAGGGTTTGCTCCTGTCTCTGCAAGATGTCAGTGGCTCAGTGACTTTTTCTCTATGTGTTGGTTGGGGGTTTTGATGAGGCAGCACCACAGGTTGTATTTCAGATTGGAGTATTTGCTGATGGCTCTTGAAAATCACAGGGCACCCACAGCATCTCTGGGCAACCTATTCCAGTGTCTCCCCACCCTCATAGTGAAGAATTTCTTCCTAAAATCTAATATAAATCTCCCCTTTGCCAGTTTAAAGCCATCCCCCCTTGTCCTATCTGTATATGCCTTTGTAAAGTGTCTTTCTTCAGATTTCTTGTAGGCCCCCCTTTAGGTACTGGAATAATTTTAGATATTGGAAAATCAGAGAAGGGTAGGCAGAGGGTTCTCCTGCTTGTCTCTTTGCCCTTCTCTTAAAAGGGAAACACCAAACACAACATCATTTTTTCCAAGGTGTGATACTGTTGTAGAAATAGCTGATGTTTTCCTCCTGATCCAGCCTGATCCAGCCAAGCACACTGCAAATGCAAGGGTTTGCACCTAAAAATGGTGGGAAAGCCAGTGAGCTGCCTCCTGCTCAACACCCTCAGGGTGCCTGGTCTCTCCATCACTAGGTATTAGGTATCATATTTGCAGGGTCAGGCCTCTGAGGGGATGGTGTGACATCTCCATCAGTGCTCTCAGGCAGTCAGCAATGCTGGGAAATGCATGGAGGTGTTGGTGGTGCCACTTGAAAGTCCACCTTGGACAGAAAATGCAGTTCTAAGGCAGTAGAATCTTGATTTTTCCTATTTAAAGATACCCTGAGAGAGCTCAAGGTACCAGTCTCATGGTGTGTGCAAGGAGGGCTGTGAAAGCCTCATCTCCCCACATCTCATGAGGGCACAGCAGTCATGGGTGCTGCTTTTGATCAATATATCCCCTTCCAAGGGACATGTTCCCTGTCACTGGCTGATAGAGAAGTGTGCTTGGGGAATAATCTGCTCGGTGAGCAAGTGCAAACATTCATCGAGTGAAGTACCAGCCTTGTTTTCTGACTCTCTGCCCTGCCGGCTGGGTAATGAAAAATCTGATTTGTGGATGATTTGAGGAAAACTGCCACTATTCATCAGATGAATTATTTGCGAAGCCTAATTCAATCAGCTCCCAAACACCAGGGGATCGCAGCAACGCAGCAGACAGAGCTGCTCCGACCCCAGACACCCCAGTATGCTCAGCCTCATCAGTCCAGCTGGACATCCTGAAAATGCAGGGGTTTGCAAACAAAAATGAACCCTGCCAATGCCAGCATGCTGGGAGCATCTCCAAGAGCTCTGCTTTGCTTGGCGTATTGCTTGGTGGCATCTTTGGGAATGTCCTCATTCCCTCACGTCCACCCAGGAAAGGGAAGGATGTGGTTTGGTAGGGCCAAGCCAGCTCATCCTGTGGTGGTGATGCTGGGTCTTTCCTTGAAGGGACAAGTGCTCTGAGAAAGGATGCGTGGTCATGCACACCACACTTGCATGAGGGTGACTTAATTCTTGCTGAGCTGAAGGTCTCCTGCCACAAGCTGCCCCCATCTTGGCTTGTGCTGTCCCCAGCAGCTGCTGGCATGGAAAAGCCATTGCACATAGCATGCTTTTTGGCAATGGGCAGCTTGGGAGAAGTCTCCACCAGCAGCCAGGAGGAGCTGGGTAACCTCATACTGTGACACACGCTGCATGCCCAATGTCCCCAGGGCTAAATCCACCTCTGCCTCCTCATAGCAACCCCTTGTGGCTTGGTTTTAAGAATCTCCTGCCACCTTCTTGGCAGCCCCATGGGAAGCTCAGCATCTCTGTGGGAGCAAACCCACAAGAAAGCACCAGAGACTGCCCAGAGGCAGCAGTATCTCTGCAGGCCCTGATCACACAAGGTGTTTCTTTTCAGGAGCAGCAGCTCCCCTTTCACCCCTCCACCTCCCATTATCTTTGCAGGGTCTGATTTATGCACAGCACCTCGGCAGGCAGGACTGAATGAGCACTAATAGGATCAGATGGATGTCGAGCTGTCGAATACCATACAGCCTGATTCAATCAGTGTCTGCTTTCTCCTAAGCAGTTTCTTTCAGGATTTTAATAATGCCAGGGCTTGGCACCAGAAGATGAAGACATGCATGGCAGGAGAGGTGGATCTTATCAGGACCACCACTGTGCTAGCTAGCCATAAATACAGTTTCTCCCCACAGGGAGAGATAAGCGATGCTTGGCCCAGGCATTCCCCCTCATCAAGCAATATCTGGAGATGATCCAGAGCCATGGGGACACCTTAATTCCTTTCCCAGCACTTTGCAAAGGTGGGTCTGAGCCTCAGTGTGCCATTTGCAACCCCTTTCCCTTGCTCAGCAGCACTGTTCTGATTCGGGCCACTTAGCATCTCTCATGTTGCAGTTTGCTGTAGGAATTATGATGATGTGTTCCCATTATCATGGAGAGATGATGATGATGAGTTTCCAGTGGAGCATGTGCTGGATGCTTCTTGCACTATCAAGGAGATTTGCAGCATCAGCTCCCTCAAACCTGGGCAAGGGCATTTCCTGGCTGTTCAGGATGCAGCCGTGCCACATCATGTCACACCATGACTCCCCTCCACCTTACCAGCACAGAGCTCTCTGAAACTCAAGCAACTTTTAAAGTCGTGCTTCTCCCTCTCTGGAATAGGGGCTGGTGGTTTGCTGCCAGAAAAGAGATGGGATATTTGTAGCCTAAACAGGTTTTTTATTCTCTCCTTTTGGCAGAATCTCCCCTTCTGTCTCCTAAATATAAAACATTAAATGTTTAGGGTATCCTTTATTTTTCCCCTGCTTTTAAGTTTGTAATTCAAGCCAGATTAGCATGGTTTCCTCTTCTGTTTTATAGCCCCATCCTGGCCCCAAGCGAGCTCTCCTAATGCTCTCAGATGTTCCTCTAATGGCTTACCTAGGCTGGAACTGGATACTCTTTCCTAATGGATTGCTAATAGCCTGTTTCTGGTTTTACAGGCTCCTTCAGTTAACTCACAACAGGAGCAATCGCCACACTCACACATGCGATCTCCCTGCAAGCATGTCCGCGTGCTCACTTCTTGATGCAAGCTGGTGGCCAGGCATCATCCTGACCATCCTTGGGAAGCCCAGGGAAGGTCTTGAACCCAATCTCCTCCCCCACCATGGTGTTTGTTGGAGCAGGATCTCCACTTTTCCTAGTTTTTTAGTGGGGGGATCTCATGCACTGAGCACTGACCAGCTCGGTGCACATCCCTGGAATACGGCAGAGCTCAGAAGGTATTTCATAAGCAGTGTCAGAGCTGGTGACCAGGCCAAGAGAGGATTTCCTCCTGTGGCTTGCCAGCAACTTGCAGATGCGGTCGCAAAGTCTAATTGAACCCATTGGCCCCGCTGACTACATGAAATGTTAACAAACCATGTGGCAGGCTGCTCCTCAGATCTTGAGATTTGCAGTAAAAGGTCATGAGATATTTAAAGCTAATAATGTGGTTGGGTTCTCTCCTTCCTTTTCTGTTTTGGAAGCATTAGAGCCATGTCTGTGAGCATTTGCAAAAGTTAGGAACATCCCTCTTTAGAATCAGAGGTGCTTTCAGCACTTTGGGATTTTAGGAGTCTGGGCACAGACCTCCCAGTGCAGGTATCTGTGCAAGCCCTGATCCAGGCAAATAATGGGGATTTGGGGATAGGAATGGGCAATTTGTGGGTATTGGCAAATACTTAGTGGTTAGGTTCATTGGTGTAAGGAGAGCATGGACATCTGAGCTGACCAACATCACTCATGTGTTAGGGTGGCTGCCAGGATGTGCTCAGGCTCATCTCCCGACACAAAGCAACATCTTTTGGTCAAATAGGTGGATCTCACAGGCTGAAACAACCTGCAAGCATGTGATAAGATGTATATCCTCCCTGCGACAGGCAAGGGGGAGGGATGGAGCTGGAGAAGGCAGTTAGTGCCACCGCCTGCCACAGCTGTGTCCCCACTGCTGGCACAGCAGCAAAGTCACTTTGCGGTGGGCGCGCTTCTTCGTACCCATCTGCATCTCCCCCATGCCTCTGTCTCTTTGCCTGCACTCCACCCCTTTGCAAGGCAACCTTGGCAGGGAGGTCACCCTGAGTGAGCTGGGTTACAGCTTCACGGATGGCAGCTTTTATTGCGGCACTTCTCTTCCTTTCCCTCCCGGCTGCAAAGTCAGTGATTAAAAAAGAAGGGGAGAAGAAAGAGCTAATAGGTGGGAGCAAAGTGTTGAGGATGTAATAGTGATGCTTGGTGTGGGACAGGCAGGGCTGGAGCCTTGGAGGAAGATGGAGGTGGGAAATGCTCAGGAATCACTTTTTCATTCGCCTGAGGAGAGAGCCAGGCTTGGGACCCTTGGCTGTCACTATCTGGGTGCTCTCAGCCTGCTTGGGAACCTAAAAGCACTGAGCATCCAGCAGGATCAGGCCTCCAAAAGCATACATAAAGGTGGCATGGAGCAGCAGAGCACTCATTCAGGCACCCATGTGCCTGTATGCTCATACAGGTAGGATGGAGACAGCACACTAAGCATCCCCTTCCTACATTGAGACAATGCAAGCAGGTGCCCAAGCCCCACAATGCCCACACACAAGCTGCACCCATCTGATTTCACCCCATGCATCAGCATAGTAAATGCATCTGTGGACAGCAAGTACCAGTGCTGAGCAGGGTTATAGCTGGTGCTGAGCACCCTGAACATCCCTGATCCCATCTTCCCCACAACCGCAAGCAAAAGTGAGCTCTGCCAGTTGTCACTTGGCAGGAGGGGACAGCGCATCCAGAGGAAGAGTCCCATTATTAACGAGCTTATGGTGCTGCTTTCAAAGATGCTCTTTATTTTAAGCCAGAAGGGAGCCGTTCAGCCGCACCTGGTGTGACACTCATCCTCCCAGACCGGCAGTAGGGCTGAGCTATGTGCAGAAGCAGACAGCAGCCTTTCTCAGGAGGGTGACAGCAAGGACAGCAGCTCAGTCCCTGCTGGGCTCCTCCCCTGGCAGAGAATAAGAGAGATATCATTCCCTTTTCCCAGCCTTTCAGTTATCCCAGATTTAGAGCAGAAAGTTCTGTCTGGGGTTAGCCCAGCTGATTCCTGCAATGCTGCGGAAGGAGGTGGCATTTGGGGGATGGTTTATTAGTAATGAATGTCAGACCTATTTGCTCTCCAGGCCTTGAAAGGGGAAAGGCAAAACTTTTCATTCCCGCTTGGCTGCAGTGGCTGTCTGCAGTGACCCCCCTGCACTTCCCAGTGGCACGGCTGCTTACCTGAGGCTTACTGCTACTTTTGGTTTAGCTTCTTCCCACCAGGGCAGGTAAGAGCCTGCTGGGATCCCTCTGCAACAGCAGGGACTGAAGATACCTAAACCATCAGCTACTTGTGTAGCACAAGTCCCTGCAAAACTTGTTGCAGCTAAGTGGCAGGATCTGGCCTCTTGTTGAAGGGAAAAGAGGCTCTGAAACTGAGCCCTATTCAACTCCCATTTCCTCCATTATAGGAGCATCCATAGATGAAGGGGGCTGTGAGGACATGCAACACATGGCAGACTCGGGCTGTGTTCTTACAAGGGGTTTCATACCATGTTCTCCCACTTGCTGTGGGTGTCACAGGCTGTATGAGCAGAGCAGCTTCACCCTACAATAGTTGGGGTACTCTTTTTATTCTGGGGGAGTAAGGCCCATCCAGGATTGGTACAACACCGATGTCTGTCAATACACCACCAGCATGGTCTCTGTCCTGGAATGCAGAGCGGCGGTGCATCCCTGTCATGGGATTGAGGGGTGCCAGCTCCCTATCCCTGCATTTCCAGCTTCCCAGCAGTGAAGAACCCCCTTCCCACACTGGGAGCTGGAGGTGTCAAGGAATGGAAAGCAGAGCCATTGCCGCCACAAGGGAGCTGGCAAACACATTTTCATGTGGGATGCAGAGGAGGAGGCATCTGATCCCCCTTCTTCCCCTCCGCCTCCTTTCAACACACACCAGCTGCTGGGGCAGGGAGGGTTGAGGTTTTCTTCCCCCCCTCCTCTCCCCCATCTCCTTCTAAAGGCCATCTGGGCTTCAGACCTGCCTGTGCATCACCCTGTTCACAAGTAATTGCTACCTGGTCATGGCGGACCATGAGCAGAGCTGGGGTGGAAACAGAGCACTGTGACCTTTTTTACTGCCAGGGCACCCTGGCAGGGTGGGCTGGGGGCAGCAGCAAGGGGGGAACCACGCAGGGGGGAAAGGATTCCTTAACTCCTGCTGTGCCGAGCACTGCAAGGCTGTGACATCAGTCAGGGCAGGGAGCGGGATGAGGGCACTCATGGATGTCCCCTGCTGGAGTGCATGGTGTGGAAGGTTCATGTTGATGTCCCCAGGGCTCCAGCACATGTGCAGGAGGAACAACATGGACAGGAGGAAAGGCAAACACTGGGAAATCCTCCCCTCCACCTGTTTATGTCTCCATCCCATCAATGTGGCTGTGGGTGAGCACTGTCTATCCCTCAGCATTCCTGTTATCCCAAGCAGGCTGAGTGTGGCCATGGCAGGGAACGGGATCCCAGCCCAAACTGTCAGCTGAACTACTGGTTTCAAGGGCTTTTTTTTTTTTTTCCCATTTCTCTCTCTTTTTCTTTTTCCCCCTTTTCCTTTTTCTTTTTGCAATGCTAATGGCTCTGCCCTGCACTGGCTGCTGATCCCTCATTAATCTGGGCAGCACTTCACAGCCAGCCACAGTGACTTTTGGCAGGTGCACAAAGGCAGCCAGCGACACGCAGACCCCCCCAGCCACAGACATTACCATGCGCAGCCTTCCTCCAACTTTTGTGTCTGTGTGGCAGGGATGCAGATTAAGGAATTTCTCCCTCTGCCTTTGATGCTGTGTGTCCATCTGTCCCTCCACGACCTCCCCAGTCTGTGTGTGTCTCCCCTGCTCTCCCCGTCTATGTCCAGTTGGACCTGATCCCCTTGTGCTTTCCCGTCTGCTGCTGCTGAGCCATGGGCACCCACCCAGGGACTTTCTCACCCACCATGGAAAATATTGGATATGCCCCCACACACACTGCCTGGCTCAGAAGTGCTGCATGCAGAAGTCATATGGGTGGGGAGAGGTGGATGATGTCTTTTCTGCCTTCCCTTTTGTCTGCTGGCTAAGGAGTTGGTTAGGGCAGCATCCTCCAAGGGCCTCCAGGTCCTCCAGCCTGGGGAAACTTTTCTCCCCTCCCACCATGAGGCACAGCCTTGAACCCATTGTGCATGCAACCCCCCATCTGCAAACACTCAGCTGCAGGCTGGCTGGAACTGCTCCCAAGAGGAAATGTTCAGCCAGGAGGGCTCTATGGGCTGGAGAAAACACTCCTGATGGAGCAGCAGCCTGGCCAGGTCATTGGGACCTCATTGTGGCTGACCTGCCTGCAGCCTGCTTGCTGTGTGGCTCAGGGAGCAGCCAGAAGGGCTTGGAGTATGCTGAAAGACCTTGAGAGTGATAAGCATCAGCCAGGTAACCCCAGCATCCTTTCGAGCCCTATGCTTATTCCCTGGTTCCAAAGCACCCCTGGCCCAGCATAGGACAAGCTGGGAGGAACAGGCTTACACAAACATGGCAGCACACCCAGCAATGTTTCATTTACTTTGTCATGAGGAATTAATTAAGCTTGATCACTTTAGCATCACCATCCAATACCCCATCCAGGTGGGTCCCTGCTGTGTGGCATGCACAGTGCTTCTGTGACAGTGACCAGAGCTGGTGGTAGAGGCATCAATCCCAGGGTCTGGGTGAAAAGGACATCCTCACTGTGACACAAAGCTCCTGTTCTGCCCACCCTTCCTGGGGACCTGGGCCACGAAGTTGTGCCCCTGTGAGAAGAAGTTGCAGAGATTGTCTTAGATCTGCTGGGTGCAGCAGTGGGTGCCAAGAGCCCATCACCACTGAGGACCCTGATCCAGCTCTGGCTTTGGTCCTGGGCTGAGAAGGGCTGGAGTTGGGTGGGATTGGCGGGATGAGTCTCCAGGGGCTGTAGGATGCATAGCTGTGTCCTGCAGGTGGGACTGGTGTTTTTTCACCTTCTTTTCCCCACCCTCCTTTCTGCCCAGACCTCATAGGATTTCCATTTTCTCCTATTCCATACGTGAAATGGTCCAAAACCCTTTTCCTGTGGGATGGGCTGTACCCAGCCTGGGGTGGAAGCAGCCACCCCCATTATATAGACTGTGCTGGGGACCTGTGAGCAGCTAAACAGGACTGCTTTAAGCCTGATACCACTATCTGGACAAGACACAGTGCTTGTGACCCCTGGACTGGCTCTCAGGCTCTGTGGTGTGCTGGAAACTCAGGGATACCCTGCACAGAGCCCCACTTGGCTCATCTGCCCCCATGCCAGGCTCTGACCTCAGACCCTCTGGTGGATACCCCAAGTAGCTGCCAATGGGTCAGACCCAATGGTGAGACTCATGGTGCAGTGGAAAGTTGTCCCTTGGATGGTAGGGATGGACTCAGGGACCAGTTGTCCCAGCACTTTTGTTAATGGTGGTTTAGGGCTTAGGCACACCTCAGCTTGGCACAAGCCATGCAGTGAAACCATGTTTGCATCCCATCAACAAAGCAGGTGTCAGCCCCGAACTGCTTGTGCAAGGAAAGGCAGGATATGGCCTTCCCTCATCCAGACCCCAAATCTACAAAGATGTGATGGACACACATCTTTCTCCACAAAGCTCCCCTGACAAGGTTTGGTAGCAACTT
This sequence comes from Agapornis roseicollis, assembly GCA_002631895.1. Classification (NCBI taxonomy): domain Eukaryota; kingdom Metazoa; phylum Chordata; class Aves; order Psittaciformes; family Psittacidae; genus Agapornis; species Agapornis roseicollis. The sequence continues at coordinate 20,287 of NDXB01000299.1, forward strand.
CGTGCCTTGCAGGCAGCAGGAGGCCCTTTGCTCCATGGTGGCTGAAGGGACACACTGTCCAGGCCTGCCCCCAGATGTGCTCCAGATGTGGGGCTCTTGTCATGTGCTGGGCAGCGTGAGCAGCTGGGAGCTCAGAGCCTAGGGGCCCTGCTGTGCTAGGCAGCAGGCTGGATGTGGTGTTGAGAGGGAATAGGGAAGGAATGGCGCTCACCTGGATCAAGAAATCATCCCTGGTAGGGATTCCCAAGAGTGACTGTAGAAGTCAGGCAGTGCTGCAGTTTGTATGTCAAAGGGATCGTATCTGTGCTGGGTGTTGCACATGCTATACTGGGAGACCTGGAAAAGGGATGGGTCTTTCTCAGGGTGCTCTCCTGCTTTTCAGGTACCACTGCAAGCAACGTGGTGATGAGGTTAACCACACTGCTCACTGGCCAGGCCAGCACTTACCCCTGGTGTGCATGTATCCCTGTGTGTGTAAAGCTGCAGTGCTAGGGCAGCTTCAACCCTCAGCTGCATTGGCCCAGGCACTCTGGGCACCCCAGTGGTGCAGCTTTTCTCTCTTTGGGGTGTGGGACCAGACAGAAGGTTTTGGCTCCTTCTTGGTCCTGTCACTGAACTGAGTTCTTAATAAAACTCAGCTACTGGTGGTCCCAATACCTGGCCTTCTCCTGCATGGCTGTGGAAATGTGTAGAACCCATATGAATTGTGCCATGAAGCTCCCCCCATCCATGAGGTACCACTTGTCCTGCTTGAGCTTCAGCCCCTGGCTGAGCATCAGCACATGTAAATGGACTACATCAGACATGCACCAACCCTCCAGCATCTTTATGATCAACATGTGTCTGGAGAGAAGGTGATTTGTGTCAGCCAAGGCACAGGGAAGGACAATGGGTGCTGCATGTCCCCATATGGGGACACAGGCATTGCATCAGAGAATGAAGCATCATGTTGGTCCTCAGCCTCAGAGACTGGATTCAGAGATCCCTGGAAGGTGTAGGCACAGCCTGGGGCATGTCCAATTGCAGCAGATGCACCCCCAGAACAGAATGACCTCCCATGGCAGCAGAGACAACAGGACAGAGGGAATTTCTCTGGGAAGGACAGATAGTCATGGCTTGATCCTTATCCAAGGGCACAGCCAGAGGGATGCAAACTGAGCCAGTGGGATGCCAGGAGGCATGGGAGCAGGGTGGCTGCTTGGGGAAGACTCATCACGGCTCTGGTAGTGACTCCCAGAAGGCGGGTGCACGCATCCCAGCCAGCGGCTCCAGCGCTCAGCCACACCACGTCTAAGCAGAGCGCGCCCAAGCATCTGCTAGATTCTGGTGACCTCTAGAGGAAGCCGCTCTGCTCCAGCAACTCAAGTTTGGGAGCAGGACGGGGTCTCAGCAGCCCTTTAGCTTGGCTGCCACTGGGGAACTCTCCCCTTGTAGCCCAATCCTGGGCTCATGCTTGTGCTCCAAGCCCCGTAGCACTTCCCAAAGTGCCGTGAAAGTCTCATTATCATCCTCTAGCCGAGCCAAGCTTGCTGATAGTCTCACACCTCCCTGTGCATGGGGTTTCCTCTGACCACCCTGCTGCCCGCAGGTTGAGCTGTCAGACGGGACATCACACACCATCACAGACGCCTATGCTGGCAAGGAGTACATCATCCAAGTGGCAGCTAAAGACAATGACATTGGCACGTGGAGTGACTGGAGCGTGGCCGTTCATGCCACTCCATGGACAGAGGAGCCCAAGCACCTCACCACGGAGGCACAGATCACAGGTAGGAGCCCCCTTCCCAATGCAAACAGTCTGTGCCCACAGCGGGGGTACCCATGGGCCCTGGCTGAGGGTCCTCCTTGTCTGGCTCCATGCATGTTCCATCCCCAGCCAAGGAGATCCCCCAGCACCTAAGGGGAATGCAGCCCCTTACCCTACACTGTGCCCCAAACCCATGGCCCTGGCAGTGGGTGCAACTGTGACCAGCTTACTTGGTTCTGGCATGCTTCTCGCCAGGTTACCTGGGGTATCATATTAGTTTGATGATTACTGTTATCATTGTTGCCTGAGGCCTCCATCCCTCCCTTTCCAGTCCTACCCCCTCCACACCTCCGACCCCGCACAATAGCTCGGAGCAGTGCCAATTCGAAATAAAAGCCACAAAGTTAACAAGCCTCCGTTTCTAGGAAAGAGCTGGGACTGTGTCCAAATGGGTGTTATCAGCCCTCCATTTCCCAGAAGGGCTGGGGTTGGACCCTGCACCAGCTCCCCTGGCTGGCACTGTCAGTGGGGCAGGGGTGAGCAGTGGGGCAGCAACAAGCAGTGCTTCTAGTCAACACTGCAGATGTGAGGTGGACAGATGTGCATGTGGGGATGGAGGGTGCTCAGTGTCCCCATCCTCCAAGCTCTAGCCCAGATGTGTGTTCAAGCCATGTGCTACCAGGGACATGAATGAACCCCTGAGGGCCCTGGCAATGCTCCCTGTCTGGGGATGTGGTACATGCTAGACCTGGATAGAGGTGCCTCCTACATGGAGATACCCCCACTTGCCAAACCAACACCCAGGAGGGCTCCTGGGATTTGAGGCAGCAGCAGGGATTTGCAGGCCTTCATCCCCATGAGGATAAAACCCCACAAGGAGTGCAGGCACACCATGCAGCACTGCTAGGGTGAGGGTTTGGGGTTTGCTTCTGTACCCCCCTGCATCACGCTAAATGCAAATACCACTTACAACAGCACTTGCCTGATATCTCTTTGTCATGACCCTCACATGCATCTCCCTCACACACGAGTCCCTGCATATGGCACACCCTGGCCCTAAGGCTGAGCCTCATCATGACATTTCAGTGGGGTCTGAAAGATGCTGAGACAGACCCTGTGGACTCATCATCCACCCTGGGCTGTCTGGAGGGGACACTCTGGGATGTGCTGGGTGTGACCAAAGCTGCCTCAGCCTGACTGGCCATCCAAGCTCTCCCTGCAACCATGCAGCCCTCTGCAGAGACAGACAACCCATCTGGTCCTGTACAGAGGAGAAGAAGCTCCCTGAACCAACCCAGCCACCACAGCCCTGTCTGGGATATTCCCTGGGCAGGGGATGCTCTCTACTAAGTGCTTGTAGCCATGTCACCAACATTTCTTAATGAAATTCCTGCTGAGGTGATAGACAGAGCAGTCTGGCTGGTCAGGATGAGGCTGGGAGGGATGTCCAGCTCTGCTTGGTGGTGCAAGCATCTCTGATCCAGTGTCAGAGCAGGGAAAGTCTCATGGACCACACCACCCCCTGGCTCATTATCCCAGTCCCCCAGCTCAGCCCTAGTACAACATTGCAGTGAGACGGGCAGTCTGGAGACAGGACAGTGCCATGTCCTCAGTAGCAGGGAAATGGGGCTGCCTCTATGGGACACATCTCCAGGCACCCCAATTCCTCTCACCATCCTCTTTCAATCCTTGTAGAGACAACAAGCACTAGCACCTCCTCCTTCATGCCACCCCCCACCACCAAGATCTGTGACAAAGGGGCCGTGGTGGGCAGCGGAGCCGTGGCAGTGTGTTGGACAGCTGGACTGGTCTTGGCTGCCTATGGCATCCTCTTTATTTAGTGAGTATTACCCAAACCAAGGGCGAAACAGATGGGATGTGGGTGCAGGGATATGGGGACTCCAGGGACTACAGCGTGGCTGGGAATGGGATGTGTGTGAAGGGCATTGGGAATGAGCCATTTGGGGGTTTTCTTGCAGTTTCATTTTAAATATACCCAAACTGGCTGCTTTTCCAGATTGCATGTTCTGGAGGAGATCTCAGTAATGGCTTTTCAAACATTATCCACAAACCCTATAGAGAGATCAGTCTTTCATGTGTCATTCTCAGCAGCCCTCTTCCCTCCTCACTGCTGGTGTTTTAAGAGGCCAATAGACCATTTGGAAATCTAAGCCCTCTGTGGAGTGACAGAGGAAAAACTGTCCAAGATCAGAAAGTTCAAAGATGCATCTCAAAAATGTCCTTGGTTTGGCTTTGAATGGAGCTAGCAGACTGGAGAGCTCCAGAATAGAATCATAGAATCAGCTAGGTTGGAAAACTCCTTTAGGATCATTAAGTCCAACCATTACCCTATGTTGCCAAGTCCACCACTGAACCCTGTCACTGAGGGCCTTATCTACATGGTTTGTGAACACTTGCAGAGACAGTGACTCCAGCACTGCCCTGGGCAGCCTGTTCCAATGCCTGAGCACCCTCTCGGTAAAGAAGTTGTTCCTAATCTCCAATCTAAGCTTCCCCTGGTGCAGTTTGCGGCCATTCCCTCTTGTCCCATCACTTGTTACTTGGGAGAAGACACCAGCCACCTCCTCAGTACCTGCTCCTCTCTGGGCCTGGGCTGATGTCTCATGGGTGTCTACCCATCCCTTTTCACGGTACCCACACTGCCCAAAGAGTGGAGGATTGGTCCTTTGTGTCATTTTGTGGGATAAAGGATGTGCCACCTATCCTTCAGTGCCCAAGGGGGAGCCGTTGCAAGGCAACTCCTATGGGCATGGGATCCTATGCTCCTCTCTGGTTGTGTCACTTCCACGTTAGCAGTGGCAATGGGAAAGGGGAGAAAACACAGCCAGGAGTGAATGGGCAGGGTCCAGCCCTGGGAGGAAGAGGTGGAGGTGATGTATTTGAGCACCTGGTTCAGGTAAGGGGTGACTTTCCCTTTGGAAAGAGGCAAAATCCTCCTTGGAGCATCCCCTTAGTGGCTGGGCATGGCCAAGCATGGAGCAGTGACCCCTCTCCTTCCTCTCGCAGATCCTCATCTGTCCGTCCATCACATCCCAGCGCAGAAGACGCCTTCCCACCACCCACCACTGCTGCCACCCCGCGCCTCGCTACCCCCTTCCCTGGGTTGAGTCTCTTTATCTCTTCGATTTTGCACACGTTGAGGACGTATCACACTTCTTGCCATCGCTTTGGATGAGGACAGAGCTGCTGCCATCCCACGGGGAGCCACAAAATCCTCTCGAGCCCAGAGCGAGGATACGCACTTGTCCGCCCCCCCCAGTCCCCATGCCCCTTTTCCCAAGCAAGACAAAGCGAGCCTGGTCACTGTGCTGCAGCTGAGGACCCCACTCATACAGCTAACCCCCCCCACGCCAAAGACGTGCCCGCCACCCCGGCACTCACCCCGGTGATAGGGAGCGTGACGGTGCACGGAGAAAAGGGGATATGAAAATGGGGGGGGTGGTGAGGGGAATGATGCTCCCAGCTGTGGACCACCCTCAGAAAAGAAGGGTGTCCCTTCGAGGACCGGACTTGCTTCCCTGAGCTCGTGACCACACAGTGAAGCTGAAGGGGTGAATGGGTTGGAGAGGGGTCTTGATCTCCTCCGAGGGGATGGATGATGGAGGGAAGAACTGGTGGCTTTCACAAGTGTGGTTGGGAGCAGGGAGCTGGCAGGGTTTTAATGGGAAAAAAAAGAGGAAATTATGGGAAAAAAAGAGGAAACCAAATACCAGTAAAACCCCCTGACCCTTGCTGAGCACCTGGAGCTGCCCCTCTGGCTCCCCCCTCCCTACCCAGAACCCCTGCAGGAGCCTTCACCACCCTCAAGCCCACATCACCACCAAACTTTTAACAACATTGGATACAGGGAATCACCCCATTGACGTATTTGTCTCACTCCTCAACAAAAGCAGCATAGCTCTGCTGTTGCCTTTAGAGCTGGAATCCTGCAGACTTGTCCCCTGCTGTCCCCTGCTGTCCCCAGCTGCCCCTGTGCCTGCTCTGCTCTCCATCCTGCCCCAAGACCTGTTTTGTAAAGACACCTCCTCTCACCCCTGCCTGGACCCAAGTGCAGTATTTAATACCGTACGTCCTAATATTCCCACTGTTGACATGCTGTATTTGAATTTTTTATAGATGTATATATATAAAAAACAGGAAAAAAAAATCAAAAAAAAATAGAGGGGATAAAAATAAGCTCACACAGAGACAATGCACACACGCGCACACACACATGCACCAGGAGAGACCGTCTTCATTAAATGATCATTTCATGATGTGTAGCAGCTCTGGGTGTTATTTTCCTTCTTAACAGGAGTGTGTGGGTTTGGCTGCCCCTGCTCCTGTGTGTGGAGCTGGCTGTGTTGGGGGGGGGGGATGTGGGGAGCACAATGAGGGGGATACAGGGACTGAGCTTAAGCTATTGTCTCCACAGAGGGATGCTGCACTCAAAAACTGGCCTCAGGCCATTCTGAGAAGGTGCAAGGGGGATGCTCACCCCTGGAAATCTTATGCCATGTAAAGGGGATGGTTGCCACCAGCCTGTGCCACATGTCCCTGTTCATGGGCCCTTGGGGATCCTCATATGTCCCCAAAATCCTACCAGACCCTGACACCACTCAGGCAGGCAGAAGGATGGAGAAGTGCCTTTGCCCCACTGCAGAGCAGAGCCTGGAGGTGGCACATAGTCCCAATTAATGCACTTTCCTTGTCTGATTAATAATTTCACATTAGGAAAATGCCACTGGCCCAGATGCTCTGAATTAAACTTCCATCAGGGCAGGACTCACAGGAACCTGGTACAGGGGCAATGAGTGCAGCAAAGCACAGCGTGTTGGGGTCTGGCCTCTCCCCATGTGCTTTGCTTGTGAACACCAACCAAAGCAGAGATGTCATCGAGCTGCAGTTCATCCCAGGGGAAAAAATACTCCACTTTTTAGCAAAATGCCCCAACACCATCTTTCCATTTGGAAGATGGATGAATGGAAGGATGGATGGATGGATGGATGGATGGATGGGTGGATGGATGGATGGGTGGAAGGAATGATGGAGGTGAAGAAGCCACAACCCTGGCTTTTCAAAGCCAGCTTCCACCAGGCACTTTCTGTGATTTTAACCATGCAGGGGCTTTATCAGAGGAGATCTCAGTCCCGTCCAGCCATGCCTCTGCCTCTGCCTCTGCCTCTGCCTCTGCCTCTGCCTCTGCCTCTGCCTCTGCCTCTGCCTCTGCCTTGCCAGCAGCAGTCCTGGCTCATGTGCTGGCTTGGTTCACTGGTTAATGTTCCATTACCAGACAACATGCCTCAGTCATTTATTAATGTTTCATTAGTGTTAAAAACATCTGGTAATTAATTATGCACTAATTATGGATTCACAGTGCTAAAAGCCAGGGTAATTTACCATAGCAGATGACTCTTTGGGGCAGGGGGAAGGGACAGCTCTTAGCAGACATGAAAATGTCAGGCCCAGCCCTTGCCTGGGGAAAGCATCCCAGACAGACAGATTGCCTTCATCTCCACCTTGGACCTCCATGCCTGGTCTGGAGGCATGCAATCTCAGGTTATCAAGCAGAGGAAACCTTTCCCTCTCAATCTGTTTCAGGGACCAAGGAAACAGTGCTTCCACTGTATAAGAAGCCATCCAACAATGATAGCTTTTACACAAAGCCCCAGGCATCCTCCAGAACCTGGAGCTGGTACACAGCCTGCTGCTGGCTCTGGGATGCTGTTCATCAGTCCCTCCACAGTGCCTGGACAGATTAAGCTGCAGTCCATAAAGCAAGGGGTGTCCTAAAAGCCCACTCATTAAGTGCCCCAGCAATATTACATACAGATGTGCAGAGATGTTTCAAACTGGGGAAGGTCCTAGGGGAGCATCCCTGCCAAGCAGAAAATCCATCCACTTAGCAGTATAAATCCATACAGGAAGAAGGACGGAATTACAGCGCTCAGAGAGACCTGTGCATCACATATCCTGAAATCCAATACATCAGCTGGGCGCAAGGGGTCCCTGCATCTTCCCAGCACATATGTGGCAGTAACTCCCACCTTAGGTGTTGTTTTCAACTGTTGCTGATGGAAGAGCAGCTTTGCACTGAGCTCCCCAGGCTCTGCAGGAGGCATCAGAAGAGCGGCTGGAAGGCAGGAGCTATTTCCCGGACAGAAGGCCTCATAAGAAGCAGAAAGCCTCCTTGCTCGAATGATGGGCTGAACAGTGGAGCAGGTCCGGATTACTGCACCTCCTGCATCCTTCACTGAGGTGGGTGACAGCAGAGATCACATCCTCCCTGACCCAAGAGTGAGAGAAGTTCCCTGTTCCCACACCAGCTTCCCAGGAGCCTGGAGCCCCAAGGTGGTAACAAGCAGTGTGTTAGCACAAACAAGGCTGAGAGGGATAAGCTTTGATGGGGCCCTTGGGCTGATGGGTCACCATACTCTGATGGATAAAGGAGGAGCAGTGAGCATAGTGCTGTGTATTTCAGCTCTGGAAGAGCATTAGTCCCGGGTGAGAGTGGGGAGGCAGAGGGGCAGGAAGGCAGACTTGGCTGCCAAAAAGCACACAGGTAGCTGCACAGCCAGACCCAAGTGTGAAAGCATCCTGATGAGCCAGGGGGAAATGTCAGTTGGATCCATGGAGCTGTCAGACCTGCTGCTTATTCACACAGGGGTAGACCTGGTACCCAAGAGAAAAACATCATCCTCCATCACAACAACAGGGTGAGGTGGGAGGTGGGGGTGAGAGCCGCAGGAGATGGTAGAAAAGTGGTCCCCAGGATGAGGGTGAAGAGCAGCATCTGTTAGGGATGAGGGTGTAAATAGAGTCAGCTTGACTCAGAGAAGCCCAGACTCCACCAGTCCTCAACCTGTAACAGCGTCAAGTCCTTCAAATACAAGAGCCTGTTCCGAACCACAGGGTATCAATTCAGAAAATGCCGACATCACCCATACAGAGATGGAGCATTGAATGTCCTTGACAGGTTATAGCCAACGGCTCAAACACCAGGGTCCCACCATGAGGAAATGCTCCCACCTACTTGCAGTAGGCTCCTCTCCACTTCAGGAGCAAGCCCTGCAGCTTTTAGCAGTTCAGCCACCACCACCACCACATGGAAGCAGATGGAGTCGTAGGTGAGGTCTCTGGGGTAGCAACAGGCCTGGGCAGTCCAAAGTGCTGTAGGGCAGAAGCTTGTAGCAGCACGAGGTGACAGATGGTCACAGCAAACTGGAAAGGATGGACTTGGACCATCTTATTTCTTGGTGGCTCCAGCTCATGACTCGATGCCCTTCCAGAAGAGTCTGTTTGCTGTTTGGAGAGCCTCAGAGTAGTGACTTTCCTTTTCCTCATGTTCATATGGAATAGCTCAGCCTCTGCCTTGGCACTGTGTCCCTGACACATCTGCCTGCAGCCTCATGCCCTCACTCCCCACCAGACCAGCTGTGACACCTCCTCATCCCACAGCTGCGTTCTGGCCAGATGGTCAGAGCCCATCATTGCTTTCCCAGCTCTCCGTCACATCCCCAGTGCTGTGATCTCTCTGCCCACCTCCAGTTTGCCCTAGTCCACTTCTTGCTCTGGCCAGGGTGACCCATATGGACCATCTGCTCACAGCATCCCAAACCTCCCTGCACACAGACACAGCAGGCAAGAACAGCCCACCCAGCTCTGCTGCAGTACAGAGACCAGACCACACCAGTGTTCCCTAATAACCAATTGTCTCTTTTTTCCCTCCCTTTCAAGAAAAAGCCAAGCATTAATTTGACTTCTGCCACTCTGTTTATCTAATAGCATCACTGATTGATTGTCTTATTTATAACCCAGATCCGGTCTGGTCTGCTTGTGGAGACCAGGTGATTGATGGAAAAAAGACAGCCAGAAGGGGTCTTAATGGAGCCATGTGGCTGAGCAGCAGAGTAGTGGCTTAGGCATGAAATGTAAGTGTCTCCCAGAAGTCTGGGCTCCTCTTCTTCTTTCCTGCATGGTTCCTGGGGAAGCTACTAAGTGCTGGGAGAGAGCAGCATGCTCCCTGTGCCTTGCCAGTGTGATCAGGGGAACATACTCGGGTCTTCTCCAGCAGCATGGAGGAGGACATGCCAAGGGGACACAGCCAAGAGGGGCTTGGACTGCTTCCCAAGAAGGCGTCATGCAGTCTCTGGGAAGGTTTCCCCCTTGCAGGATAGAAGGGATGGTTCGCAGGGGTGAGACAGCCTGTTCCTGCCCAGCCAGCAGCCTGCTATCAGGTCCTTGCACAACCAGAGGGTGCACAGAGGAGCCTTGGGACAACAAACTGTCCTCCTACAGGCTGGCAGCATCTTTCAGAGGTCTCAGTTTTACCCAAATCTGGACTATGACATTTCCACTTGGAAGGTTTGCCTGTTCCTCACATTGATGGGTATGAACCCCAGCAGAGTCACCAGCCCACATGTGAATCACCCCATGCAGACAATCACTGCCATATAAAGCACCACCAAACAGGGAAAGAGCTGCAGCCCCAGGAGCTGACATGCCATTGTTCAGGATCACAAAGGGGATGTGTGACAGCATGGGCATGTCCCAAACCTCCACTCTGCACACTCACCCTGAAGCAGCCTGTCCCTCAGCTGCAAGGCTGGGTTGTGGTCAGCAGACAGATGACAACTCCAAGTCCCCATCAAGGCATTTCAGCTTTGATCTGAGCCAGAGCCAAACCCTCATCTTGACCATAAAGATCAGTTTGGGAAGCAAAAACAACATATTGGTTCAGTCAAAATATTTCACTGCTGTTTAACCATCTTTTTTTCGTGCTTGATTGTAACAGATAACCTACTACAAGCCTCGAGCAAAGCCAGACACAGTTGTTTCATTAGGAAGGACCCCATCAGCCAGATTTGATGTGGCCAGACCCCACTCCCCTCCTTGGATTTCTGTTTTCTTTACTTTTTTCCACATCTGAAATATGAGCAAAACCAAAGTGGCTTCAAGCACATTGCTGTTCCAGCAGACTGAATGAAACCAGCCTGGGGACAGGTCTCCAGCACTGGACATATTGGTATTCTCACCACCAATGCCTGACAAACTCTATCCAGTGCCTTATAGTAGAGTTCTATTGCTTCCAGGAGAATGACTCCCACTTGAAAAGTCCCCCGAACCGTCAGACATGAACACACTGACGCCCACTCCCTTCAGCTGAGGTTTCCCTCTATGGGTGATGCCACTACTGCCTTACCATGCATCCAAGGCTGCAGAGGGAAGAGGGGACCAAGACAGGGTGATCCTGCAGGATGTTAGAAGATGGAAGGGGCCCCCGAGCAGTGGGAGTGGAAACAACCTTTGATGTGGAAGCTCTCCTTTTGCAAACACAGTGAGTTGCAGAGGAGTTTTATAAACATGGCTATTGTTGCTCCATGCCTTTGGAGGGAACAGATGGTTCAAGCGCTCTGTTTGGGCCCCCCCTTCCCTTCCCTCACATACACACACACACACCCACCATTAATAAAGCCCCAGCAAGTCCAGCACTGCAAAGGTTTTCCCAAGGGAGATCAATAAATAAATGTAATAACAACAAAGGGGCCCATGCAGACGAGATTGGGTTACAAAGAGGCCTCGGCCCCCCTCCTCCTTTCCGGGTAAGAGTCACTGCACGCATACACTATGGCCAGTTTGGGGAGAGGTTGCTCCATTCCCAGTGCCTATGGAAAGTGGCAGTGGGATCTTCCTGTTGAAAGAGCAACCACCACCTGGAAGTCCCCATCCCATAGCCAAGGATGGCAATGTGTGACCTTGGTGGCCACCTTGCAACTTTGGCCAAGGGACATTGATGGCATGCAGCTTCCAGTTTCCCATGGGCATCTCCTCCACTTTTGGAAGTCACCTCATGTCCTGGGGATATGTTCAGCCAGTGGCCTTGGGTATGCATCAGGCATGTGCTGTCTTCTTCCAAGATTTCTGGCCAAGCAGTTGCTCCAAGCCCTTTCCTATCAGGATCCCACACAGCTTAGGGCACTTGGGAGCAGGCATCCAGGCTTTGCCTTGGATCACTTTCTGCCTTGCTCTTGCCTGATGCTGAACCACACAACTTTCTGGCCAGCTGAAAAGCACTGGTGACCCTGATCTGCAAAAAGGGTACCCCTGTGGAAACTAGCAACATACACCAAATGAGGCTGCAGGTCAGGAGATCAGCTTCTCCTGGAGGATCAGTGGGGTTTGAAAGCAGCCACAGCATCTCACCAGGCTCTGGGTGTTGCAGAAGCTGTGCAGGACACTCCACCAGGTGGGCTTTCCTTTGGAGAAAGAGGAGACCAGCTCAACAGAGCTTTACAAGGACTTATCTACTGAGAAAAGCCTGGAGAAATCCCATGGGTAGAGACCGGAGGTGACTTTGGTGATGTGCATGATGGGCTGAGCACATGATTTGGTCCAGAGATCCATCCCTGCTCCAACCATTGTTCAACCTCCTCCCCAGCTGCTCCTCACTGCCTGGAGGTGATGGGATGCCTGTTCTATTTGTGCAGGACTCATGCAGCTGGGGGTCATCGGGACAAAACGTGTCTCACACACGCACATGCACGCATCGCCGCCTCCCCTCCAAGCCGCGTTGGGAACCCCTTCCTCCCCCCAACCCCTTCACTCATAAAAAACCTAAAACTCTCGATATCTCACATAAACATGGATTTGAGGCCCCGTCAGTCACCAGACACGTCCCACAATCTGTGCTGGCTCCAGACAGCTGGAGGGGTCTGCTGGAGGACCAGAATGACTTCACACTGCCTCCCACAGACCAGGGGTTACCCAAAGTGCTTGGTGCAGGGAGGGGAGCATTCAGACCCATCCCCACCATGCCCTGGACACATAGGATGGGTGATGGACCAGAGGATGGCCCCATGCACCAACAATGAACCATGCCTGGGATTCTGATGCTGTCCCTGCTGGCACAAGTGAAGCATCTGGCCTGGGCTCTGGTTTATGAGGGCTGACCCTTGCACTGAGTGCCTGGAGCAGGATAAATCCCACTCTGCCTTGGAATGCAGGTGCACGGGGCTGCAGAGTGGGGAAGAGACTACAGATGGATGGGGGATCCAGCAAGGGGGAGCTGGGGCCAGCCTCAAGCTGTGTGTTGCTTTGGGTCCATCCTTGCAGTGGGAACAGTCCCCTTTCTCTGCTACAGGGCCTGCTGCGTTAACTTGTGGGTGCTTTTGGTAGAGCTGCCTATGTGCAGCCTACCATTGTTATGCACAGGAGCATGGAAGTCATGTCCATAGATGTGCCACAGGATGCCCAAAGGAGATTCATGGTGTTCTGGGAGACAGCAGGTGACTGCTGGCATGCCCTGGGTACCACAAGTGTTCAGGTTCCTGGATCCATACCTGTGTGGTTCACATTCTCCCCTAGTTTAAGCTCTGACAAGGACCTCTTAGTCATTATAATGAAGGAAATGAGTAGGATCTGGACAGATTATCTAGTCACTTTTCCTCCTGCCATCACAGCCAGATGTCATGAAAGAAATTGTGCCAACTGCTTCAGAACAGGGCACTGGTCATGTCCTCTGAAGATGGGGCTCCTGCCTTTCTTCTAACACTGAGAGATGTTTGAGACCTGCAGTGGGAAAGACACTCATCAACAAACACAGCCCATGGTCCCACAGGAACCACCGAGGGCAGTGGGTCCTGCTGGGGCTGGGATGTGGGGAGCATCTTTCATAGGGCTGGCCAGAGGCTCTGCAAGACCAACGGGGATTTCAACCCATAGCCCACCTCCCCTGTTCGATGCAGCACTGGTCTGAATCCTTGCCTCAGCAGCCAAGCAGGGGGTTGGGAGCCTTTCTCTGAGTGAATTATAATCATCCTTATATAAAAAAAGAATAACACAAAGCAGGTGGCTGATCTTGAAGGTGGATAAGTGCCTGACACAGAGCACCTGACTGAAGACAAGTGCAAGCCTGGCTTTGGACCCTTTGAAGTCAGAGCATCTTCATGCTCTCAGCGGGTTTGGGGCTCAGACCCTCTGTGCGTGCTGTTTGCTAATGCTGGGGTAATTTATAGATGTGCAAGGCTATCCTCTGTGAAAATCCAGCATCAACCCAGCTGGCCAGGCTGTGTTTGCTTCCCATGAACAGCTTACTAGGAACACTGTATGGCACAAATCACCCCCAAAAGCAGCCACTAACATTTAGTGTCCAAATCACATTCATAGACCTGCCTCATCCCCCAGGCACTGCTGTCCCCCTGCACACTGCCTAATACACTGGACGGGTAACCCATTGCCTGACAAATGTGCTCACCCTTTAATTACAGCACGGTGAATCCACTTAGTGCTATTTTGTTAGATAGCTTGTCTATTTGAGGAGCTGGAGTGGTACTTAGCTCTGAAGCCCAACTCTCTGGATTTTCAGGCCTTAAATATTCACTCTGATCTGTTCATAAGTTATTCATAGGGAGTGGGAAATGCCTTACAAGAGAGCTCACTCCAAATTGTGAGTTCTTCTGAAGCATCCTGCAATCTGCTTGCACAGGGAAAGGAGGGGAAAGTAATAAATAAATGATTGTTTACAAATTATTTACTTGTCTCCACTAATTTCCACTCTGTTTACCTGGCAGCAGTCTCAAGTCAGGAGCAGTTAGAGAAGTCTTTCTCCTGGTATATCAGTGGCTGAAAGTTGTTCAGCATGAAGAGAAGACAGTCATGCAGTGGAAGAGTGAGAAGGAGCTAGTTTTGGCTGCCAGAATTGGCCATTGAGTCCAGTTTTACTTTGTCTTCACACTCCATAAGGGATTGTCATGGGTAAGGTCTCAGCACTGCATGAACAAATACCTCCTCTCTCCACCTCTACTCATCCAGTTCCATCCCATCCTATAAGTGACTTGCATTACATCTGGTCAGGCAGCCAGCAGTCCCAGACACACCATATGTGCATGTCCCCAAGAACTGGCAGTAGGCAGCAGGAAGAGCAGTGCAGGTCTGTCTTCCCTGTGCCAGCTCACCAAGACACATAGAGTCAAGTCCAGGATTACCAAGGCTTGCTGAGGGTCATAAAATCTTCAAGACCACTGTGGTCTGCAGAAGATGACAAAGCCTTGCTAGGAAACTCCTGCCTGTTCCTGAGGAGTCATGGCTTTGCAGGGAAGACAGGGGCAAAGTCTTCACTGTGAACTATGCAGCAGAACAGGCTGACCTGTTTTAGCATCAACAGCATTAATGTGGAAAAGATGATGCTCACAGCCATGGAGTGTCACCGAAAAAGCAAATGGGATCTCTGTCCAGGGCAAAGTAATCCCAGCAGACAATGGCTACCCCAGGCATGCAGCAAAGTTAATGTCTTTTCCTTCCTTAAAGGATAATGTGGCAATGTCAGGAGAGCAGGACATTCTGGGAATTGCTGTCCCAGCTAGGTTGATACGTCCTGCAGGCCTCCCCATGCTTCATTCCCCTCCTGTTTCTCAAAGGTTTGTGAATTCTTGTCCAACTAAGCATTTAGATCCCATATCCTTCCAGACAGGTCCTGGAGCATCCTGGACAAATGTGTCTCTGGAAGGAGACAGAGGATGCCTGTAGGTGGAGCGGGATGCACAGACTGGAAGATGCTTGCTGAAGCTTGAACTCAAGCTGCCACCATCTGCTGGCAAAGCTCATGTGAGAGATCAGGGCTTGGACACAGCAGTTAACCATGACAAACCCAGTATGGGTTTGTTGATGCAAACCCAGTATGTTGATGCAGAGGAGAGAGTGATACTGTGTATAAGGTGTATAGAAAAGGCAGGCAGAAGGCACATTATCCAGCCAAATTCTTCCAGAGAGGTAAACACCATTAGCCAGCATGAAAAAGGAGATGTACAAGATGGATAGACTCATTCCAGCAAGACCCACAGCAGCTTGTCACCAGTGCTCAGACCTGCCTGTGCCATGACCATACCCTGGAGACAGGCAACAGCATCCAAGCTCTCAGATTGCAGGAGGGCTGCAGGTACATAAGGGATGGAGGAGCGATTTGGGATGCTTCATCCAGATCCATGTTCTCACCTGTAATATGGAGAGAGAATGCTGTGGGACTCCTTTGGAATCCTATCTCCACTACTCCCCTCCCTCATCCCAGCCACCCCTCACTCCTCTGTGCCCCAAGCTTCTTGGCACTGACCATGCTCCCTGCAGCCTTCAGCTCATCACTCCTCACAAGCAGCCTATAAATCATCCTTGTACACACACCTCCCTTGGCCTTGGGGAGAGGGAATTTATCCCCCTGTCTCAGCTGTCAGAGAGACCTCCAACTGCCAGGAGTGATCAGCGTGCTCTTAATTCATGGAGAGGGATGCAGGCCTCCCAGTGAAGGCTCCTGTGCCTGCTTCCCTGCCAAAACTTGCAAGTACAGTTTTCAGTGCATTGCCTGCATCCAGGCCATGGAAACTCTCTAGGGAAAATTCCTCAGCATTAATTGTTGTTGTCCTTAATGTGGGTGCATGTAGCTCGGTGCTCTGCTCAAGAAGCACAGAGGCAGGAAGGGGGTTGCAGGTTGGGAGCTCCATGCATGCTCTGAGTGGTGGGCAATATCCATGGTGGTGACTTGCCCATCTCCTTGGAGAGTCCTGTAGCATCCAAACTAACAGGCAGCAGGCAGATGATTCAGGAGTGCCCTGACCCTTGCCAGTGCATCACCGATGCTAGTTGAAACATGGTCAACACGTACAGATGCAAACATCTGGATCTACAGCCCCTGTAGGGCCTGGGGAAATGGTGCAGCCAAGGAAATAGGAGGTGAGAATGACATAGAAATGCCTATAGATCCCTTGACTAGAGAGCATGGATCCAGTGGAGATGGATTTGCAGCTGGTTTTGCTGGCTGGGAGCTGGCAGCAGTTCACTTGATCTGCTGATCTCCCTCCAAAGCCCACCAGAGCATGGCTTTCTGGTGTGAGAGGAACACTGAGCAAATACCCTTTTCTTCTTTCCCTGCCACAATAACCCTCTTTAACTTTTCAACTTATCACCTGCACAGAGGTTTATAAAACTTTAAAGCTAATGGTGTCTGCAGTAATGATACTGCAGATGTACAAGCTGCATCCTGGGATGAATAAATTATAGCAGGCCAAGTAAATTGCAATGGGAAAGACAGCAGCTGCAGGATGGAAACCGAGGGCTTCACCACACACCACAGCTTGGTCTCAGCACGGGGTAAGTGTTCCCAGGGCTGGTGGACCTTCCATGGCAGCCCTGAAGATCATTTGGGCAAACCTGAGGCTGCAGATCCGTGGAGCTGCAGCAAATGCTCAGGGATGGTTATTGGGTGCTGCTGTGGGACTGGGAATCATGGTATCAGTCCATAGGTCAGTGTAGGACCTGTCATCCTTCTGCTGCTTACTGGGTTTTGATGCAGTAGGACACTTGCAGCGTCCAGAAGCTGATGGGATACTTGGTGTGGCTGCACATGCAGAAGTGGTCTCCAGAGCAGGGTAACTCATCCTCTTCTTCTGCCCAATGGCATAAGCTACTCAGAAATGGATGAGGATGCAGATGGGGTTGTGCATCAGGTGCACGCTTGTGCCCTGTTGATGTGACCAAGGGAGGAATAACAGCTCAGTGCTTGGGCTCCTTCATACCCAGGTGCAGCAGAGCCCCAGCTGAAGTCCAACAGTGGCACATTTCTCCAGGACTGGTTCTAGCCAAGCTAGCAGCACACTTGTCACATTCAGTAGGGTGACAGGACAGGGCTGTCTCTGTCCCAGGCAGGGAACAGGGTAACACAGCAGCTGCACTTCCCAGCTCTGTTAAGCCATACATCCCCTGGCTGCACAATCTATACCACTGCTGACTGCTTCAGTGCCTGCTTTGTCCCATGTGTTGGTTCACATCACAGAGAAACTCATTCTGAGACAGATAACTCCTGCCAATGCATGTTCAGGGATCCTCAGATGCTGCTGTGATTATGGCTGTGATCAAATATTAACCAGCTTGGTGTAGCCCTCATAGCAGGAGTGGGTTTTCAGCCACATGCCTCAGTCTTGCTGCCACCTCTGAGGTTGCTGCTGGAGCAGCTCAGCCCTGGTGACATTACAGGGACACAAGGTGAGCCATAGGAGCCTGGAACCACAGGCAGCCCCAAAGTCACCCTGTTTCCTACAGAGATTACTTATTCCCCTGGTCTATGGAACCTACCTGTGCCACAGGGCTTCAGTGAGGCTGGTGAATGACAGGTGCCTTTCCTCCAGAGCTCCCAATGTCACCAGAAGTTCTCTGATGGAAACAAGCTCTTTATCATAAAACCAGGCAGCTCATATCCACCTCTGAGGGATGCACAGCACTTTGTAACCCACAGCCCACATGTAGGTGTCCAACCAACCTCAACCATGCTGGTCAGTGTCTGCGCCACATTGCTCCATTCCATTCTTCACAGGGTGTGAGGGTGATCAGGTCAGGAGTGTGCAGGAGGAATTCACCTTCCTCTGCACCTCACTGTTGCAGCAGTGGTTAGTGGCCAGAAGGCTGTGATGCCATCCTGAGGGACCTCAGTAGGCTGGAGGCATGGGCCAACAGGAATTCCATTAAGTTCGACAAGGAGAAGTGCAAAATCCTGCCCCTGGAGGGAGAGCAACTGCATGCACCAGTGTATGCTGGAGGCCACACAGCTGGGAAGCAGCTTGGCAGAGGAGATGCTGGTGGATGCCAAGTTGAACATGAGCCAGCAATGTGCCCTTGCCCCAAAGAAGGAATCCTGGATTGCATCAAGGAAAATATTGCCAGCAGGTCAAGGGAGGAGATCCTTCCCCTCTACTCAGCATCAGTGAGGGCATACCTGGAATGCTGTGTCCAGTTTGGGCTCCCCAGTACAAGAGAGACATGGAGAAAGTCCAACAAAGGGCCACCTGGATAGTGAAGGGACTGAAGCATCTCTCCTGCAACGTAAGGCTGGGAAGAGCTGGGACTTCTCAACCTGGAGAGCAGGAGGCTCAGGAGGAATTCGTCAATGTAAATAAATACCTGACAGGAGGGTGTAAAGAAGATGGAGCCAGGCTCTTTCTAGTGACAGGACCAGAGGCAATGGGCACTGAAACACAGGAGGTTCCCTCTGGACATTAGGAAACACACTTTTACCACGACGGTAACCAGCCACTAGAGCAGGCTGCCCAGGTTGATTGTGGAGTGACCAACCTTTGCTGATGCTTCGAAGCTGTCTGGATGCAGTCCTGGTCAACCGTCTCTAGGTGGCCCTGCTGGAACAAAGATGACCGGAGTCCCTGAAAACCCTATCCACCCTCTGATCCCGTGAACGTGTTACTTTTGCATTTGGTTTTTGCATGTCTCCAGCTTAGAGGTTGGCGAAACTACACTCAGTCACCCAGCAAGCAGGAAGATGGGCACCCCTGGAGATAGAGACAGGCTTTTTCAGAAGGAAAACACTCTCTCAAAGCCTGTTCACATCCATAGGCTAAGGAAGCCCAACCTAAGCATGGTGGAGATGAAGCCCAACCTAAGCACAGTGGAGATACATCTATGGACAGAGGGAAGCAATCCCTATCCAGACCTAACTATGCCTTGCTGAAACTTATCAGCTCCTGCAGCAATCCCCAGCCAGGGAAGTGACCTCCTGGACTGAGCTTGGGCACTAAACCTGTGCTAGGATTGTGCAAAGTCCACCAGGATGGCAGAAACACAGCAAGAGCAAGACCCAGCACCAGCACTGGTGGGGCTCACTGCTTTCTAAATATCCCCAAATGCTGCGCAAGCTCAATCTCCTCAGAGCACCAGGGATGCAGCATCCCCAGGGATGCAGTAGGAGCAGCGCTGGGAGGGGATGGGATTGCTGTTTGTCTTTGTCTGGAGAAAGTTTTACTGCACTGGGGTAACACACGATCTAACTCCACTTTCATTGCCTCGTTCCAGAGCGATTGCGCAGGCGAACGTGTCCAAAAGCAGATGGATCCGCTAAGCGCCTCTTTGCCGCACATTATCTCATACAGTTTGGGTGCAATAAAACTTCCAGGCAGAACAAATCTTCAAGCTTGTGCTGTGCCTTATTTTTAGCCGCAAAGTACGTCTGTTTTAGTGCTCCTAATCCCTAGCTTGGTAGTAATTTATGGAGCAGGCTCTTGGCTCGCTTGGGCCAGAAGATTTGTAGTAAAGTTTTATACGTTGCAGAGATAAATCCCATGCACTTTTGCCGTCTCGGAGGACTCTCCTCCAGGAGTGTGTTTTGCTGAGCATTCCCTCGGCATGGAAGCACGTTCAGGAGAGAAAGTGTCAGATAGCTAAGAATAAACTTCGTGGGTGTTGTCATGCTGTGCAAATGGACTGGGAGGGAAACCAAGGGAGGCCTTGGATTCCCCTGCCTCAGAGGGACTGGACTTCTAAGAGTCCCTGCTCAACAGAGCTGTTTGCTCCAGCTCAAGGTCCTTTGCATAGTGCCTGTCAAGCCATAGGATTGAACTGTGTTATCAGGCTATTCCAGGTGGTGGGATGCCTGAGCGGGACCATGGTGGCTATGGTTGTGATCCAATTATTGGGATGACCAACCACATCCTTGTGCAGGGAAGCCTGTATCAATATCACCTTGGACAAAGCTGTGGCTTAAGAATAGGGGATTAAGGGTTTTACTTTACTGTAAGTTTTGCCCAAGGAAGCTGTGAATGCTCCATCACTGGTGGTGTTCAAGGCCAGGTTGAGCAGAGCCTTGGGTGACATGGTTTAGTGTAAGGTGTCCCTGCCCATGGCAGGGGGGATGGAACTGGATCATCTTAAGGTCCTTTCCAACCTTAACTATTCTATTCTATGAATAGCAAATGTCTCTTCTTCCATGCCTGAAGTGGTTTTCATGAAGGAACACTACTTTATGCTTCAGTGGAGCAGAGGGGTGAGAGAAGTCAAGGGGCAGAGGAGGATAAGGGCACCAAGACACAGGACCCAGCAGCAACCCCTTCCAAATCCCAGTGGAAACACGGGCCCATAGCAGTGCTCCCTGCTCACCCATCCATGGGTGGTCTGGAGCTTCAGACCTGGCTTTCTTGGGGTCGCAGTGCTTTCGGAAGCTGGCAGCTCTCAGAGGTGCCCTGTGATCTATCCCTGAGCTTCTTGCCTCCAACAAGCAAGAGGCATTTGGGTTCAGCCCAACAGATGAGGTTGGAGCTGCAGTGTAATTACTGCAGCACATCGCAGCAGGAGGCTGGTGATTCTCCATCTGCACACTGTTCTGCGATGGGGTGATACTTACTTTGCCACTGTGCTTACATTCATACAGACCCATATCCCCAAATACTTCAGACTCCCAAAAGCACATTTTCTGAGGAAAGGGAATGTTTCCAGCAACCATAAAGGAGAAAGGAAGGTCAAATCCACAGAGGTGATGCTGCAATTTTACATAACTTTATAACCCAAGCAGATATCATGGTTAGCTGTGGCTGATTGGTAGATGCTCTCTGTGTCCTAGGTCCTTCAAAGATGGAGCAACTTTCTCTATTCCTCACTACCTCTTGGATAAAACACCCTGTTGGTGAGCTTGCCTGATGTTACAGTCGTAAGGATGGGTCTTCCACAAATGTTTCCAGGTAAGTTAGTGAAGGACAAAGTCGACCAGTGCCCAAATTTATTGCCTTTGTAACTTGTTGGTGTCCTTTGGCAAAGGCAGAGAGAAGAGTCCATATCCCATCATAATCCATGTGGAGCTGACTGGGTTGGGCTGGACAGGGAGAGAGCACTGAGAGGTGCCCACTTCACAGAGTCCTGGCTTTCCTCTCAGATATGCAGAATTAGCCCAGTCCCTATGTTCACCAGGGATCTTTTCTCAGGAGGAAGACCCTCCAGACACTGTCTGGAGCTGGGAAGCATGGGAAACTCCATGTGTCTCCCTGTCTCTAACTGCATCCACAATGAGGGATGCCTGCCAGATCAACGTCAGAATCCTGCACAAACCATTCCTTACCTGCTCGCCCTCCTAACTTCCAGCTCATCCCAAACTCCTGCTGCTCCCTGCAGTGGCTCACAGCCCACACACCCTCTCTCCTGCTACCTGACCCAGACCCAGCCTCTATCCCTGTCCCTCATAGGAGCAATGCTGGTACTCTGTCACACCAGAGAGGTTCCTGTCACCTTCGGCATCCTCCCCTCTGGCTCCCATGGGACTCCATGGGGGCAGCAGGTTGGGAAGACCCCCCCTCCCAGTCCCTAAAGAGTGCTGCCAGCATGGGCACATTGATAACATGGACACATTTCCAGTCCCCGTCTTCAGCGTTGTTCAGGGATATGGCCTGTTGGTGCACAGGGCAAATTCTATGTGATCAGGGCAAAACACAAACAAAAAGTTTTAATTTCTTTCAACTTTTCTCACATCTTTTCCCATTTTCAGCCTAATTTTCCAAGTGAATGAGAAATTCACTGAATCATTCATTGAATCATTTCACAGAATCCAGGTGAACGAGCAGGATTCCCAAAGCCTGAGGGTGCTGACATACAGCTGGATTCAAGTGTGCTCAACCAGGCTGGTTGTCGTGTCTCATCCACCATGGGGAAAGGAGCTAAAATGTTTCCTAAACCGACAGCACCAGAGAATCATAGAATGGTTTGGGTTGGAAAAGAGCTTAAGGTCATTTAGTTCCAACCCCTTGCCATGGGCAGATATGCCTCACAGTGGACAATGTCACCCAGGGCTCTGTTCATTGCAGTAACGTCGAGCAAGCAGTGTCTTGATGGAAGAGGAGACATGGGCAAGGGTCCCAGAGGGATGTGTGCAGCGGGTCCTCAGGAAGCAGTTGTGCAGGCTGTGGTCTGCTCCTGTTCCTGCTGCTCATGCATTACTGATGCTGCTGCTGCGGTCTGTGCTGCCCCCACACGGCTGCGCTGCAGGATGAGGATGCTGCAGGGGTCCTGCTGCACTGAATTGTGGCTGGGGTGTGTGCGTGGAGTCCCAGCTACAGCCAGCTCCGCAGCTCCCAGCACACTCTATAGCACCTGAGTAAACGGATGGAGGTCCTGGTTCAATGCTTCCCAACCAAATGCACACATAGATCCAGGCTGGGCTGTAGGACTATTGCAAAGCCTGCGGGACACCCCCAAACAGCTATGGATCTATTAACACATGCCTCCTTGCAGGTGATGTGCCTTGAGGGACCTGCACCACAGTGACACCACCTGGGAGCTGCAGTAGGTTAGCTTAGAGCACAAAGTCAGAAATCACCTCTAAAATCCAGGTGATTATAGAGCACAAGTGTGGTGAGGAATGGCTGAAGGAACTGGGTGGGGGTTAGTCTGAAGAGAAGGCTGGGGGATCTTATCACTCTTTGCAACTGCCTGGCAGGAGGTTGTAGTGAGGGGGGAGTCCCTCTCTTCTCTCAGGTAACAAGTGATGGGACAAGAGAAGATAGTCTCAAGCTGTGCCAAAAGAGGTTTAGATTGGATATTGGGAACAATTCCTTCCCCAGAGAGGGTGCTTCGGCATTGGAACAGGCTTTCCAGGGCAGTGCTGGAGTCACCGTCCCTGCAAGTGTTCACAAACCATGTAGATGAGTCTCCCAGTGACGTGGTTTAGTGGTGGACCTGGCAGTCCTGCAGTGATGGTTGGAGTTGATAATCTGAAAGGTCTTTTCCAATCTAGTTGATTCTGTAATTCTATGATGTGCACCAGGCAGTTTACACAGCCCCTTGGTGAGGAACAGAGACATTCCCTAAAGGGGGATATTTTCCTCTCTCACCCTGATCCCAAGAAAGAGGCCCAGACCAGCTTTCAGCAATAAGCTATAACACATCCAGAGAGCAAAACACAGGGACTCACTGGAGGTCCTGTTTTTATGGCACAATGCATAAGTCCTCAATTTCTGCTCACAGACCTCTCCATCTTCCCTGCTGCTTCCCTCCTCCTGGTGCACACACCTTCCATGCTGCTCATACACCCCTGTGATTGGCACCTACTGCTCTGCAGGTGCCGTTTCTCACAGGTGTGTGCTAAAGAATCCAGCCATGCTCAGGGAAATAGCTTTTCCTGATGTCTCACTTAAATACATCCCCCACAGCATCTCCTCCTGTTGCAGGTGTGGCTGTTGCTCCCTCTCTTTCTATATAGGTGGGCTGTTCTTCGTCTAGACCTGCTCCTGCTCTAGGGATGCTTGCTATTTATCACCAGGTCCCTATTTTCCCTGGTGCTTCTTGGCTCAAGTTCCATCTTCTTCTGGCTCTTTGTCATGGAGGCAGATGCCCTGGATTGAGCTGCTCTTTCTGCCCTCCTCTGCTTTGAGCAGCATGGAGCAGCACTATCTCAGAAACACTGGCTACACGGAATGCTTTTGGCTTTTTCCAGATTGGAAAGCTGTTCCCTGAAGCATCATCCTTGAAGGATGTGACTGCAAAATTCAAAACATTTGAGTTTTGAACAGGAATGGGATATAGCTTGGCCCCTCTCAGAAAATATCTGTTTATAAGAGACATCTTCATCTGCCCCCGAACTCAGGAATGCTTTGGCCTGCCCGATAAGGGCTGTCACCAGCCACAGCTCACACAGCACTGCTGCCCTGCACATTATTACCGTTTTTCTCACTTCTTTCCTTCTGAAACTTGGCTTTTCACAGGTTTGGGGGGGGGGGGGGGG
>NDXB01000299.1:44689-61917 GCA_002631895.1 Agapornis roseicollis
GGGGGGGGATGTGCTCAAAGGTGAGTATTCTATACTCCAAACTGATACCCACACAGCTCTGGCTGGTTCAGGGTCCCACTGCAATGGGCAAAGAAAGCCCTGAGCATCATGGACCCAAGAGACGAGAAGCATGGAGGAGACGTGCCCCTGTCACCTGCTACAGAACAAGCCAACCTGTTCCATATCCCTGGCATTAGGCATCACCATGCTCTTTGTCACCAAGGGGGAAGGAGCAGTGTTTGAGGATTTGAAGCCTGATGCTGTCTTCAACCCTGCCGTGACTGCCTCGGCAGTGAGAGGGGTCACACATTGCCCAGGGAAGCTCCGGTCTGATGCTTCGGAGTTAATGGGAGTAGGGAAAGGGGACAGAGGGGTGCGAAGATCCCGGGATCAGCGAGGAGCAGAAATGCCGCGGGGAAGCGCAGCTCAGCCCTGGCGGCAGCCGGGAGAGGGCAGCCGCATCCCGAGCAGCGGAGCCGGGCCGATGTCTGCTGCCTGCGCCCTGCAGCCTCCTGCCCCTGCTGAGCAGACCCTGGGAACACCGGCTCCATGCACGGCCCCCTCCTCCTCCCGCAATGCCACTCCGTGATGGAGCACAGGATCCATCAGGATGAAGGCGTTTGAGCACTGGGATACGAGTCTCCCATTTTGCCCCTATATCCCAGCTTTGCTCTGTGATGCTGCATCAATCAGAGACCACAGGCACAGATCTGGGCTCATGGGGGCAAGAGGAACGGGGATTTTCATGTTAACTTAAAGATCTTTCCCGTAACCAGGACCAGCCTCCAGATGTATATGCGTAGGAAGAGATCCATTCCAACTTACTCTGATACACAGACAGCAGCAGGTCCCAAGGGTGGCTCCCCTGTAATTATACAGCACCCTGAAGGGATTAAAGAGGATGCTCTGGAGATATCTTGTCAAAAGTAGGGCCAGGGCATTCCTGGAGCTGATCCTGGAGGCACAGCAGAAGCATCTCTGGAGAAGGAGGGTATCCCAGGAACAGTAACATCACTTTGGCTCTGATTCTACAATATTCACTAGGGAGATGGGGAGTTACCCTGCCAAGGAACCAAGGAGCAGGTACTTGAGCGACACTTTCCTGGGTCTGAACAACCAAAAGCCAGCCTATGGTCACCAGTGGCTCTGGCCTCATCCCTGGGCAGGCTTTCCTTGTGTAGCACCCAGGGGTGACTCCGTGAGCAGCATCCTGCTGCCAATGGCCAGCACTGGAGAGATGCTGCCCAGACCCAGGATAGAAATTCACTCTCTGCAAGAGAAGGGAGGAGAGGTGGAGTCCAGCAGCATCTGGAAGGAAACACTGCAGTTTTTCCTTCATAAATAGCTTCTCATCTTCCACTGCTCTGGGTTTTTTTTGCTCACTATCTCACACTATAAATGTCATATCCTCAGAAAGTCAGGCTCAATATTGTCATGGTTCTGCAGTGATTTCCTGAACTTTCTTTTGCTGGAAAACACAGAGACTTAAGATGCCTAAACAAAACAAAACTAATACCGAGCCCTAAAAATCTCCCCCTGACTGGAAGCTGTTTGTGCCCTCCACAGATTTAACTCCCTGTTTTTCAAACCACCCTGTTGATGATTTCAGACCATGTGCTTAGCCCTGCATGGTGCTGTCTGGCACCCAGCTGCCTGCTCCAGGAGGAGGGCTGCCAAATCACTGTGGGTTCCAGGAGCTGGCTCACCTCTCCCTGTTTATCAGTTCGTTAGTGTTTTCTCCCTTTAATAGCAGCTCAGCCTGGCCAGCGGTGTGACTCCATGGGGACCAGGAGCCCTACATGTGCCAGGAGGTTTCATCTCATGTCCCCAGGTTGTTGGGTGGTGGTTTTAGACTGAGCTCCCTAAGCGCCAAACCAGCCCTTGCTGCTGCCAGTCGAGCCCTGGCAGAAGGGCAGCCCCTATAAATAGGTGTGTTTATAATATCACTCTTTCTGCTTCACTTCTTCAGTTGAGAATTTGCCCATGTCTTGCAGCATGAAGTGCTTCATATGCTGCTGTCTGAGTGCTCTCAGTGCACAGTGGTGGGGAGCGGCAGGGGTGCCTTCAATCTCCATTCAGGCATCTAACCCCATAGAAAGAGAGGGATTCCCAGTCCTCAGCAGCGTCCAATCCTTATACCCCATCCTTAAGCAAAAATGGGGTACTGAATGAACATGTTGTTGTGTCCTCTCCAGGACAAGTATCTCCTGTGGCAGTAGGGCTCTGGAGCTGTGGCAGCTGGAGTCCCACAAGCCCAAAGACCTTTGGTGAGTTTTGCACATCAGGGTGGCATCTGTGCTGTGGTCCCCAAACCTCCTTCCCATGGGTAATGGAGATGCATGAAGAGAAAGTTCTGGAGTAGGGGTGCAGCTACAGGGACCTTGGGTAATGCTTTGTTTTGCAGAGCAGAGGTGGACAGCCAGGCAAGATGCAACCAGATGCTTGTGCAGGTAACGATTGTGGTGTGGTATTACGATGAGCATCTACCAGTTACTTCTGGCATGGTGTGGCTAGATGCATCTCGGACAAGTGACCCCGTTCTTAGGCAGAATGAGCATATTGTGACACCAAGCATCCCACCATCCCACTCGGGAACACACTGCTCTCAGCCACAGTATGAATCACAGCAGAGCAGTTCTGGCAGGGCAGGAGCTGTGCTGCAGCCCTTGGGGTTTTTGTTACCTTCTTTTCTCAGCGTGGGCAGCCCGAGCTGTGACCATAACAAATAAAGCAACAGCCAGGGAGCAGAGCTCTCTGGTTTCCTGTACACCTCAGGCTCGCCAGGGTAAACACACAACAACCCTGCACTTCAAATAGGGCCATGACCACGGCACAGCAGCCAGACCCTGGCCACAAGCCAAGCCAGCATGAGTGAAGCTGCTGAGCAACAGGACAGGTCCCACATAAGGCAAAAAGGCTGGTGCTGAACAGCACATCCTCATTGCTAAACAGTGTCCAATACCCAGTATGTACCTGCCCCTCTGGAACAGTCTCAAGTGCCTCTGGATGGCAGGAACGGTCACTGGGGCTGGTCTAGGGGGGACATGTGCACCTTGTAATTACCCCAACCCTATCCATGCCCAGGCTGCATGGTAGTGGACCATCCTTGCATAGACAGGGCTGAGATGGGCACCGCAGCAGGAGAGGCTCTATGCGACTGACAGCACTGCACCAGAGGAGCTGAACCCTGTAGCAGTGACCTCTGCATAGAA
The DNA here is from genome assembly GCA_002631895.1 of Agapornis roseicollis. Taxonomy (NCBI): domain Eukaryota; kingdom Metazoa; phylum Chordata; class Aves; order Psittaciformes; family Psittacidae; genus Agapornis; species Agapornis roseicollis. The sequence continues at coordinate 47,902 of NDXB01000299.1, forward strand.
ACCATGGGAGGACATCAAAGCCTTTAGACGCACTCATCTCCAGTGCCCACAATCTCTTCCACCCATCTGCACCACTCTTGCCATGCAGACAGCAATCCAGGACATGCTAACTCATTCAGCATGGTTGAAGGTTGGCACGCCATCATGTCAGAGCATGTCACCTCTCACATCAGCATGTCACATCAGCATGTCACCTCTCACATCAAATTTTGGTCCCATTCCAGCTCAAGACCTTCTGATCCCAGATCTCCCAATGTCTACACCCAGTGCAGTAAGTGGGAATCCAGTTCACTTATGTAGCTGCTTCTTCCCAGCAGAGAGCTCAGGGTATTTCTGAACACATACCGGTATTGAGTCAGGCAAAGCTGTGGCCTGGCAGGGAGGGCAATGCACAGCTCATGTGGCCCTGGTTCAGTTGGTCCTGCTTGCATTTGTGATAGTGTAATATAACCCCCAGCCATCCGCTTGTGTGCCCAAGTCTTGACTTGCCTGGACAAGAGCTGGCATCTCCCTGTCTGTCCTGATCTCTGCTTAGAGAATCATAGAATAGTTAGGGTTGGAAAAGACCTTAAGATCATTCAGTTCCAACCCCCTGCCATGGGCAGGGATGCCTCACACTAGATCATGTCACCCAAGACTCTGCTCAACCTGGCCTTCTGCTCAGAGGAGAGGGAGTGGGAAGAAAGACCCTGTGGTCTCCATATTCAGCCATTCTGGGGTGCTGCGAGGGGTACCAGCTGCTGGATGGGATGTTGCAACCAGCCTGGGAGATGTCCTTTTGTAAACTCTTATGCCACAACAGGATAGAGGAGCCAGGAGGTGTGTGGGGATCACAGTCCCCATCTGAGTCCAAGGATGGAGCAGGGCAAAAGCTGCTCTGGTAGAGATGCAGCGTGCCTGTCTCTCCTGCCCTGTGCCAGACAGGTGCAGAGGAGTCCTGCCTCGAGGACTGCAGGGTGTATGCAGCGCCACCAAGCACCCTGCTCACCCGGCAGACCCCACACCACCCCTGCTCTTTCTTCCTCCAGCACTGCAGCTCAGTATCTCGGCTCAGAGCTGGTGGCTCAGCATAGCCCAGAGCCCCACCGCATCCTTATCCCAGTGTCCCTGTGGAGTGTTAGTATGTGCAGGGGGGTTGGACCTGACAGACACCTCTCCAAATCAAGCTCTGCTCTCATGTTCCCGCTCTCGAGGGTGGCCGCAGCGCTGCGGAGCTGGGGTATTCCCTGGATGTGCAGCTCGTCTCGGCTCTCCGGCGCTGCAGCAGCAGGGAAAGCAGCGTGTGGCTCCTGGCCAGCTCTGGCGCCGAGCAGCCCGGCTCCCGGCGCCCAGCGAGAACCACGAAGCGTTGAGGGAAGCTCAGGGTCTGCTCCCAGGGGAGAACCCAGGGCCAAACGCTTGCTGCAGCCTGCCCAGCTCCGCTCTTTCCAGAGAGGCTGATGCTGCAAGATGCTCGGCATCCCTCTGCTCATGCGGATTGCAGAGGGCAGAGTGGGGAGGCAGGAAGGGGAAAAGTGAGAAGCTGGAAGCAGAAAACACCTCTCTGCTCACGACTAGCCCCTCCTACATCCCCAGGCTCCCGACATCCATCTGAGCTAAAGGTGGAGGTGAGCAGGCTGCTGAGACAGGACTTCTCCTGCAAAGCACCTGAGGAGCTAAACGTGAGCTGCCTCAGGGAGGGACAGCCCCAGCCCTGGCACAGCCCCAGCTCTTGTAGCACAGGCAGGATGGATCCAGCCACATGTGGCTAGCGAGGCAGCAGCCCTGGCCACGAGCATGTGCCACACTGGGCCTGTTTCTCAGCCGATGTGGGCACCAAACCTCAACCACAGCTGAGAGCAGTACCCGCAGGGAGCTGGTGTGGGCGCTGGGCTGGGCACCCCACACAACAGCATCCACCTCTCTCACATCCCGTTATTGTAGCGTTGTACAGGAGGGCTGGGGTGAAGGAGGACACTGGTTTATTACTGTATGGTTATGCAGCAGGTGAGGTAACCCACGGGTGTTTATTGTGGGGTTGCAGAGGTGTGTCAGGACACGGGCACCATTACCACAGGGTTGCAGACGGGGGCTGAGACCTTGTTCATTGCACCATGCTCAGTGGGGAGGGAAATGCAGGGTCCATCCCACTTCTGCAGCATCACCAACCGTGATGGCATCACATCAAAGGATTCTCCAGCATGACCCCAGAACACACATGGCCCCAGGTGTCTTAGGTAAAGCTCCCAAGGGGTACTCGCCATCAGCTTTCCCATTGCACACTTTTAGCCTGTTTTCCTCCTCCAGAAAATTGTCAGTGTGATAAAACTGAAATAAAACCTTGGAAATGGGTTGGGCGATGGAGGGGTGCTTCAGAAGGGGCACACAAAAACACATCAAAAGCTGCGTGCTTGTGTGCCTACACATTCCCCATCAAATAAACCCTTACAAACGTAAACCCCAACAAAATGCCCTTCCCAGGGCAAGGGAAACTGAGTCACAGGCAGGACCTGACTGCCTCAGCTCCTCCTGGACGCTGGGAGAGGGGCAGACAGGGATGGCAAACGCAGGACGGGCTGCTTGGAGAGGGCTGCGCACCCTGGGGCTGTCCCTGAGCCTCGAGGGGGTACCCAGTGCCCCGTCCGGAGAGGGACGGAGAGCGCCAGGCGTGGGATGAAGGGGGGACCCCAGAGCCCTGGGGACACCGCGCATCCCCGGGGGCTGCCGGGAGCGGCCACGGGGCCGTATCGGGTGCGGGGGGCGGCTAGCAGACAGGAAGCGTCCCGGGGCGGTGGAGGCAGATTGGCAGCGCCCTGCTCCAATGGAGCGGCGGCGGCGGCTTCGGGCTTCGCACCGCCTGCGCTACCGGCCACAGCCAGCCCGGCGCGGGCGCTCCGCCGCCGGCCCCGCTCCGCGCTCTGGCCCCGGTTCGCCGAGCGCCATGGACACATAGTCTCGGCGCTACGCAGGAAGGTAGGGAACTGTTCCCCTCTGCACACCCCTTCCCCAGGGCAGGGACCAGCCGCCGCCCCGACGCCGCGGTGAGGGGCGCGCTGCTGCGGGAGGGCTGCCGGCGCCGCGCAGCAGGGGGCTTAAACCCCGCTCTCCCCAAGCCTGTTTGCTGCTCGTACGGGGGGAAAGTTGTGTGTGTGTGTGTGTGTGTTTTGTGCCCCTCGCAAAGTTGCAAGAACTTTTCCTCTCGCTTCTCCCCCCGCCTCTCTCGGGGTACCCGGTGCTGCCCCCGTTCCCCTTCCCGGAGATGCAAGGGGGATGGATGGAGTTGTCGGGGTGGAATCTTTGAGCCCGTTCCCCAGCCTCCACAAACGCTAAACCTCGCATCGAGTTTGGACCCCTTTCCCCCGGTTTTGTCTTCAGGAGTAGTTTTCTGAAGAAAGGCTGGAACAACACCAGGCAAGCGCCGCCCTGTCAGGGCCCCCTCTTCTTCTGGGGGGTCCAAGGAGGAAAAGCTGCTCCCAATTACGAGAGGCGCGGGAACAGGCGCTTTCCCATGTGCGGGCACTGGCTGGGCTCTCTGCCTGCCTTGTCCCTCTTTTGCTCTGGGTGCCGTCTCAATCACGACTTCTCCGTGCTGTGCCGGTCCCTGCGGTGCCGAGACCCGGGCTGTGCCCAGTGCCACCTCGCAGGCTGGCTGCGTCATCCCCAGGTCCCCTCTGGGCTGGTGAAGGGTGTCAAAGGGGACCACAGGGCTGAGATTGGCTCAAACATCACTAACAGCAAACTGAGACCCCATTGTGATGGTACCTAGGGGTACCTGCCTTGGGTCTCCGTGGGGGAAACCTGGAGCTGCAACAACTCAGACACGTTGCTCTGCCCAAACTGGTGTTGGACTGACTGGTGTTGATGACACAGCCAGTGCCAAGCTGGCCAAGCAACCCTGGTGCCAGGACGGGAGGTGCCTGCTTGGTACAGACTGCAGCCACATCTGGCTGTGGCGTTTGCAGGAGGAGGTGGGGTATTTGCACTATGGCTGTTTATAGGAGGGCAGATCGCAGAGTGATTATGCTATGCAGAGCCCATGGCATCACAGCCTGATGCAGGGCAGAGGAGTTTCACAGGGAGATGCAAGCTGGTGGAGGTCCCTCCAGGGCCAGGGTTGGGGATGGGACATAGCCACAGTGTCCTCCCAGCATTCACACATCCTCTGCTCCCAACCTGGCCCTTTCTGAGGGGAGTGAAAGGGGCCATAGCACCTCTCTGAAGAGGTGTGAACTGACCTTGGCAGGCAAAGTGGGACTGGAGATGAGGGACAGGGCTGAATGGTGACAGCAGGGTTGTGCATAGGGTTGGACATCACCTGTAGTGGGTGAACAGGGGATGTGGGCTGCAGTAGGATGGTGGGGACCAGTCCCAGAAGGTGCTGCTGAAGGTGGAGACTGCCTGTAGGGAGGTGGGAGAAGAGCAGCTCTGGTTTTGCCCTTCCTCCTGCTCCATGAACAGGAACCTCTCAGGGAGGGGAAAACTTGACATGACGATATCTGATAAACCACTTTTTCCCTATCCCAGAGAGCCGTCTTGGCAGCGGGGGGAGGAGGATGCTTGTCCAAGTTCTGGCCATAGAATACGTTTGTGAAGGATGAACGAATGACTCACGGCACAGTGAGTCTCCTTGCTGTCTTTATAGGGGCAGCAGTCGTGGTTTTCTTTTCCAGCTGATGGGCTTATCAGAAGCTTTATGCTGGGTGGGCACCCAGGCAACCCACACTTGCATCCCCCAGCCTTGCATCTCCCTTGCCCTTCTACCGCGGCTCACCTGGACCATCCTAAATGGGGAGGCCCTCATGGATGGTAACAGTGAGTGGCACTCTCTATCCACCATGAATTATCTGAGCGCTCACTTCAAGCCCTCTATTTCCACTCCGCTCTTGTTCAAAGGCGACTGCAAGCTCTTCCTGCTCACGCAGGGCTCAACCTCCCTTCAGTTTCCTGCTGAGTGCGTTCCTGGAGAGCTTATTCCCCCGTGGGAATTGTGCCAACATTGTGCTTTTAGTTCAAGACCTCTTCTCCCTCTCCGGTGTTTACCCTGCTATATTTATAGCTTCCTCATTAGGTTAAACAAGCCAAGAGATTCTTGCATCTTCTCCCATGGGTTTAGATCTGGAGGAAAACCCCTTGTGAGATGCTTCCCGCAGAAGAGGGCAGGTGCCAGCTTGTGGCTCTGCTTTGCTCCCTTCAGAAGGTTCTGGCACCTCTCCCAGTTTGTTTCCCCTCTTCTTGTTCAGGCATGGGGTGGGGTGGCCCTGCCCCTGCTGATGATACAGCCAAGGACACACCTTGGATGGGAGCTCTTCCCTACTGGCGATGCGCTGGGGCCTTGCCAGCATTTGGGGTGCTGATACAAAGCCAGCACTGGGAATTAGCCCTGGGATGTCTGGGTGACTCGCTGGGATGTTTAGAGAGTTTTTGGTTTTTCTAAGTGTTCCTGTGGTTACAACAGCATCGCATGTGTGAAAATCACTCAGTCTCTCTGGCTGGGGATGTAGTGACCTTACAACCTGAGTATCTAACAGCAAATCTCTCTGCACCTCCCAGTGATGGCTTTCGCCTCCCATCAAAGCTATGAAGGTGGGGAAGGGTGCAGATGCCTCACAACTGTGGTTGAGTTGTCTTCTCCCAACAGCCAGATTCCCATGGACCATTTCCATGGAAAAAGGAAAATTCCTCTGGAAATTAGAAGCAGGTTTGCCATGTCAGGGATCAGCATGTTAATAGGAATTATCTCTCAAGCCTGGCTGCTTCCCAGATCTCTGAGTCACCCTGGCATGGGGTTGGGATGGGGTGGGCTTCAGGCTCTTTTGGATGGTCACAGCACCCACAGGCCCTGGAGCATGCACCAAGCTCTCTGGTACAGGCAGATGGCTGGGCTGAGTGGTACTGTTCTTCCTTTTCTCCAGTGGTGTGAGTCTGAGACATGGAAAAAAACAACGGCAAACTTCCCTTCCTTCTCTGGTATTTGCGGTGGGGGAGGTCCAGGAGCAGAAGGACAAGAAGTCTGTCAAGACCTGATTCACTTCCGTCCTATCAGGAGTGTGTGTGGTGGTTGCATCTCACAAGTGGAGCTTGGGTTTGCCCTAGTGGGGAGTGCTCCTATCTGAAAAAGCTTATGAGGGATTTTGGAAGGGTCCATGCAGGGCAAGGTCACATCCGCCAGTGACATGTTTCTGCTTATACATGTTTCCTGAAGATGATCTTGGAGAGCACAAGCAGGTTGGAGAGACTGGGGGTGAGACTTGGTGGGACTGGCCTAAGCTGGTAGCAATGGCCAGGGGACCACAGGTAGTACAGGAGAGGGGAGAATGCTGAAAGTGTTTTGGAAGGTTGCTGGAAGTGTTTTGGAAACCAACCCAGGGTTCCCTAGAGGCTGCTCAGCTCTGCTCCCCTCCTTTCAATATGAAGATGGTCAAAATAGAAGCAGCATAATAAAAATGGTTATGGACCCACTGAGATTGCCATATAGGGAGCAGTGGAAAAGTTTAGGGCTCTTTCATCTAATGAAATCCTGATGGTGGAAATAAGGTCATTTGGGCATCTTCTGGTTTACCCCACCTCCTACAGTATAAACAAAGGATGCTGAGCCATGTTGAAAAGCCGATGCTGGAGACACACCAAGGGGGGAGAAGGGATGGGCAAAGCTGCTGGCTTTAGGGAAGCATCATCTCTGTGGCAGCTTGGGGAGGGTCATCTGTCTTCGGCAGAAAGAGACTGACCCCAGGTCCCATCCCACTTTGAACAGAGCTCAGGACTGCAGCCCTGAGGGGTGTGGAAACACACATGGGACACAGTGGGGCTGGCACAGCATTCCTGAAGCACATTCCTGCTGGCTGGTGCGGCAATGCCCTTCCAGCTGTTTCCTTCGCCTTCCTGTGCTTTCACCAGCCCCTTCCTTTGGGGCCATGAGATTCATCCTGGCCAGACCGATAGCAGCAGCTGGAGCCAGGGACCTCACCAGCCCCTCTTTGATGAAGGTCAACACAGGCACCAACGCCTCTTCAATTCAATAACGGTGCAATTCATCCCTTGCCTTCCTGCAAAAGTAGTAGCTATGAAGAAACAAGAAGTGCTGTGATGCAGGGTCTCTATCACGGGCCAGCCCAGTGTCGTGCCTGTGTTGCGACAGAGCTCCCAACAGCTGTGCTGCAACAGCCCCGCAAAGGTCCCCAGGGATGGCGCGGCCGCAGTGGCTCAGCTTGGCTTTGCAAAAGCTGCTGTCACGCAGGGTGTCCGGGCCAGCTGGCATGTCCCCAGACTTTCTTGCAGGGCCAGGGCCAGCCCCCAGCTCTTGGGGAGGTCTGCAGGAGCCTTTCCTTTGCTTTCCATGAGTTTTGCCTGAGGCCTTAAGGCTTAGGAGGAGCTGGTGGACCCGACCAGCTATTGCTCCATCCTTGTCTTGCAAGGGCCAACATGCAACCCTGGGGGGTTCCTCGGTGCTTTGGCAGATTCTGATTTTTTTTTTTAGCTCCTGCCAGGCTCACAGGGGGCTGTTTTGTAGCTCCCCCATGGCTGCTCCACCCCATCCCAGCTTTGAGTTTTGCTGCTTTATAGCTGGAGCAGGGATGTGCCTGCAGAAGCATCCCATTTCCCTGGCCTCCCCAAGCACATCTGGCTCTGTTTCCCATCTCCAGCTGAGACTGTGCCCATGGTGCTCCCCAGTGTCCAAAAATCAGCTCTATGCTCTTGTCTTTAGCTTCTGTGTTCCCCTTCTGTGCAGCACCAGGGCATGCAAGGAGCAGGATGAAGTCCCCCAGTGCCTGTAGGGAGCAGCCAATGTGAGCTCCAGAGGGGCTGGTCTCTTGAGCATCCTATTGACACAGCTCTTGGTCTACTGCACATCCCCATTCCTCCTTCCCAGCTGGAGGCTGCAGCTATGTGCCAGGCTTCCCTGTCAGCTTCAGCAGCTGGGTGGTTTGCTCCAGAGATGCTTTGGAGGGCTCTGCTCAGCCCATGAGGCACTGAGGTTTGGATTCGGAGTGGTCCAAAAGGAGGATGCTAAGATGCCCAGGCTCAGATGGAGCAGCAGCAGTATTCATGCTGTGCCCTGGGATGGGTAAAGGACATAAGCGAGGCAAGGTCCACAGGAAAGCTCATCTTGTTTTCCACCCCTGGGGTGCAGCTGGAAGAACAAGACAAATGCTGGAGCAGTGTGTCTTGCTGCATCCCCAGATGATGTCCCATAAAACATGACTCCGGCAGGGTGGTTAACGGCGATCCACAGAGAATTTTCTTCTTTGAGTGCATGGAAAGGTCCCTAAGAGCTTTTTTTTTTTTTTTTTTTCACTTTTACCCCCTCTCCCATGTGGNCGATCCACAGAGAATTTTCTTCTTTGAGTGCATGGAAAGGTCCCTAAGAGCCTTTTTTTTTTTTTTTTTGCACATTTACCCCATCTGCCATGAGCAGAGGGATGCTGCAGCAGCATTTAGCTGTCCTGTGGCACACAGGGGACCTCAGCACTGCTGCCAGCAATGTGGTCGCTGCATCTCCATCAGCAGCAGCATTTCAGGGATGGCAGCGAGCACCTCTTCACCATCCCTCACCACAACCAAAGGAGGGTGGAGCAGAGCCAGAGGCAGCATTTGCATCCAGCTGTATGAATTTCCAGTTACCAGCTTGCCTTGCCACTGTGCAAGAGGTTCCTGCACCTAATTTTTGGTGAAATGATCCATTTTTCTCAGTAATTTAATAGCATGGGCAGGCTCTTTGCTGACCAGGAGCCAGCAGCCAGCACCGAGGAGCCTGTGTGCCGGGCTGCCGTCCGTAACCACCTTCCCTGGGCGACGCAGGAATGCTGACCTAATAGAAAAGACATTTAAAAAGGAGTTTTGGAGAGCGGCTCGGCTCGGATTCGGCTCACACACACAGCTCCTGGCTGCAGAGGGGTTTCTCCGTGCCCCAGCAGGTCCTGGGTACCAGCACAAGCAGAAGGGATATCCCCAATGGGAGCTGAGCAGCAGGGCACAATCCCTCCTGGCTGTCAATCTGCACAGCAGCTGCTTTATTCTCTGGTTTAAAAAGGCTGCTTGGGGAAGGCTGTCCCAGGCTGTTCCTGGGGCTGGGTTCAGAGCCCGGCTGTGGCTCTCCCAGGGCTGGAGAAGCCGTGGTGTTTTGCTCTGACATTTTCCAAATGAGATGTTTTGATTTTTTTTTTTTAATTTTTTTTCTTAATTTCATTTCATTCCCCACCCCAAGGTAATGTTTGGAAGCCAAATTTAGCTTGATTTAACTCAAACCATTTTAAAAAAGTAAAACCACTGAAAACCAAACAAGGCCTATCATTTAGAACAAAATGTTTTGGTTTTCATTTTCCTTTTGGCACACAAAACACAAACGTCTTGGTTGTTTTTTTTTTTTTTTTTTATTTTCCTCTTGACCCATAAACAATTTTTTTACGTTTTGCTTTTTGTTCTTCTTGGTTGTTTCCCAAAACCACATCATGTGCTGTGGCTGGGGGGCAGGCGATCCGCTTCTGGTGGGATGGGGGTCCTGGTGTGGGTGCTTCCTCATAAAGGTCAAAAGGATTCTGAAAAGAGAAGCAGAAGCTGCTCTCTCTGCTGCCAGCACTGACTCAGCTGGGAGCTCCTTGTGGAAAAGGGAGGCCCTCAGGCATGGGATTTGGGATTTGGGTCTGTCCCAGCTTTCCTAGGGCAATGTGAAACCTGGGACTGAGCCCTGCTGGTACCTTGGTATGGCTGTGCTATGGGTGCTGTGCCCTGCTGCTGGGCATCCCCTCTGGGAAGGGCGAGCTCTGGCATTGCCTTCTCTCCTTGTTTATTCAGGTTTAAAATTAATCCGACCTTCCCCTGCTCAGGCTTGTGCAAACACAGTGCGTCCCTGAGTGGGGAGCTCCTGCCAGCCCAAGGGCAATCCTGTCTGTCCCCACCTTGTGCTGCTGCTGCTGTGCCCCCTGGGTGAGGTCCCCACATGGACCAGGGTGCTGGGGATAGTGGGGTGCACGCTCTTGCTCTCAGCACGCCAGCCTTCTCCTGGCACAGGCAGCTCTGGGCATAAATCAGTGCACAGTTAATCCTCTGGTGCACTCTGCCAGGAGGCTGAGTGCCCAGATCCGGTGTCTCTGGGCTGGGTGAAGAGTGGCTACAATGCCTCCGTCCCTGGCAGCCCACACGTCACAGCCAGACATCATTCCCCTAGCCTTGACCCACTCTCGTTGCCTTCCAGCCTAGCCCTGTGTCTTCCATCCTTTGCCAAATCTCAGCTTTCCACTCAGCCCCAGCTTCACTGGGGGCTGGTGGCCGGGCAGAGAGCAAGGAAAGGATGATGGGGAGCAGCGCCGGTGCCAGCTCTAGCACAGAAGCAACCGCCTGGCTCATCCACCACCTGATTTGATTTTATTCCCCTCTCAGTGCCTCGCTGCATACCACAGCCGTGCTTTTTATAGCCCCCAGCTGCAGCCTCGGCGTGCTCCCGGCCAGCTCCCTGCTGCGGTCCCGCTTGCTCAGTGCCAGCATCCCTGGCCAGGGCAGGGGGGGAATGGATGGATGACATCCCCAGCGTCCCTGTGGTGGTTCAGCAAGAGGAGAGTACAGGCTGCAGAGGAAGGCAGATAATTAAACCCTAACCCGGAGCCACGCTCCCGTGCCGGCGGAGGCGTTTAAAGAGCTGCATTAGTCACCCCCATCGCAGCCGGCGCGTGCCGCATGCCAGGTTGAGCACCAGCAGTGGTGGCCTGTCCTTCACCATCCCCTCTGGGGCTGCCCAGACACGTTTCCAGCTTGCCAGAGCCACCAGTGCCTTCCATAACCCATGGCTCTGCCAAGGGGGGTGTCATCCACTCCTAGTTACCCAACAGGCTTTGGCAGGGTTGAACTGCTATGAGAGAGGTTAGAGGGAGGTTAAAGGTTCCTCCCTGCTCCCCAGCATTGCTTTTATGAGTGCCTGGAGTTTGCTGCTGTGTTTCCACATCCTACAGCTGGGATGCTGCTGTGAGGTCCAGAGTGTGGAGAAGAGATGTACGGTTCTGTTGTCAGCTGCATCCCTGTAGCATCCCTGTGTTGGGATGTGGGGTTTGCAGAGTGGGGGAAGCCAGCCAGCAGGCAGGGAGCAAGCATCCTCACTGGGAAGCAGCACGGGGGGGCAGCAGCTCCCTCCCTATGCTTTCTCCAGACGTGATTTCACCGCTGCAGGGAGGGAGCGAGGCCAAGGGACAGGCCCTGCTCGCCTTGACAGCACCCGGATCGCTTGCAGGGGTGTTACTCATTTGGGCTGTGGCTGGAGACAGAGTGTACCCAGGTCCCCACAAGCCAGGAGGGGGAAACAGGGGGCTCAGTGAGCATGCACTTTTGGGGTGCTGCCAGGGAAAATGGGGAGGGAAAAGGGCATGGATGAATAAGGGGGCTTCAGCCCACTGTCCCCTCCTTGATGCCAGTGGTGAAGCCAGATGTGTGCTGGGCATGTCCAGCTGAGCAAATGTGGCCAAGATGGGGCCACTTTTACCAGGATGGTGCCTGTGACTGCTCCCTAACATCCTGGTGTGATTTTTCAGAGCTGGGCATGGCAATGTGGAGGCAGAGGAGATGCTGCAAGGAGGCATCATCCCGCTTCATCCTGCTTCATGGATATGGTGACATATCCCAAGAAGGGGGCTCCACTGGGAGGGAACCCCAAGGTGCCACAGAGCCACATGGGACCCTCCCATGGCCACTCACCCTGGACCAGCACCGGGGTATTGAGTGCCTGGGGCTAATTTTAAACCTTGGCTGAAACACCGTGCAGGCTTATTCTGCCTCCAGCAGGGAGGCAGGGAGAGGCCAGGCAGAGAAATAGCATAGTGCTGCCATGTGGCTGCTGCCAAGCAGCTGGGGCTGGGCAGCCTTGCCTGGACACAGGCAGGGGAAGGCAGGGAGCTGTGGAGGCGTGGATGTGCAGACATGGCTTTTCCAGAAGTCCAATTTCAACCCGGTACGGGTGGCTCCAGACTGGGGGAGGGTGGGGGGGAAGGGGGAGCAGGTCCCCTAAATCTGCTGCCTCCTAACAGTGATGGGCTTCTCCCAATGAGGGTTGGGGTCTCGTTGTCAGCACCCCAGTCCTTGGGCAAGCGAGGGGTAGCCAGGGGGGGTTCAAGAAGGGGGAGCTGCTGGTGCTGCCGGCCAGGTGCCGAGCATGCTGGGAGAGGGGAAAGCCTGGGAGACTCGTTCTGAAACAAGGCTGCCCTTTTATTCTCCTTTACGACTGCATTTTAATATCCACAAACATCCCTCCCTCCCTGTGCTGCTGCCAGCAGAGCCTGTATCGCCTGCGCTTGGCCTGCCGAGAAACCCCGGCCAAACCCTGGGCCCCAGCACAGGGGAGAGGATTATTTCCCTCCCACCCCCCTCTTAATATATGTTTTCTATAGCTCTAATTGGATGGGCTTGAGCCCCGGCCAAGGCAAACACACCTGGGGGAGCCTCGCCTTACAGGCCCCATCTGCTGTGCTGGGGGCTCTGCTCCCTGCACAACCGCTGCCTGGCCCCTTTATAGAGGAGGGGGCTGCTGTAGGTGGGGGAGGGGGGGGGGGGGGGGACCGCCCCCACATCAAACCATCAAACAGCCTCTGTGGAGGAGGAGAGCCCAGAGAAGCGGAGCAAGGAGATGGTGCAGAGGCAGCAGGGGTACCTGCAAGAGCCCCATCCCACAGCAAGACCCCTGTCCAGCGTGGAGCTGAGGTATCTCCCCCTGCTAGAATGTTGCTACACCCATTAGGATGCTGCACGGGAGGGATGTAGTGGGAAACAGCAAGGGTTTGCCCTCCTGGGGTGACAGCATGGGTACATTAAGGGGTGGCAGCCCCCAAAATCTGCATGTGTATGGGGAGGGAGAATGTGGGGGCTCCCATGGTGTCTGTCGGGATGTAGGATTACCTACCCAGTGACACTCATCTGGGAAGCATTTGGGAAGGCAAGCAGAGGAAATCAGCATGCCAGGCCACCACAATGACTTGCATTGACAGCCAAATCTGGGCTGGGCTGAGCTTTGGGTGCTTTATCCCGTGACTGCTGGCTTGTTTGTGGGGCTTTCTGGCTGGGCTCTTCTCACTTCTGTTATTGCAGGGGCCACCCCTGGTGCCCCCATTGTCAGCGGGATGAGCAGTGCTGGCACCCCCATGCCAGGGTCCCATGGGTTTCTCATCACATCTGTGCCTAGCCAGGGCCAAGAGAGCTTTTGGGGGTCTCTGCTTGGCCACGTTGGGGTCCCACCTCTTCTGGGTCTCGGGTGAACAGTCTGACTGGCTCAAGGAGGTGTGGAAGCACCCAGCACCATGGCTCATCCTAGAGGATATTTCCTCCTGTCTTCCATGTGCCATCTCACCATCTCCCAGGGACATGCAGGGAACAGTGCAGCTGCCCCACTCCACCCTTAGGGAGGGATGCAGCACATCATCCCTCCTTCATCTGCCCTGGCACGAAGCAGGCATCACGGCTGCAAACTGCCCTGCTGTGGTGCCGCTGAGTGCTCCGAGGAGGAGCTCTGGCAGCCACTTCAAATCTGGATGGTGCTGCAGGAATACAGGCTGCAAAGGGAAACGGTGTGCTTAGGAATACATACCCTCCCAATGCACTGGAGCGCTTTGCACCAGCATTGCCATCTCAGCGCAGTAGCAACTGCATCAGCAGCTTAAAATGTAAATAATAGGATCTGGCCTCTCCAGGACCTACTGTCAGAAGGGTTACGGGGATTGCACAAGCTGGAACATGCCTCTATTCCCCTCAAACCAGTGTGCAAGGCAGGAGGGATTCCCTGTGTATGGAAGGGACTTCGAGGCGCAGCCCTTGGTGCCTCCAACCAGAGCCAGGGCTTTGCAGAGGGCAGCTGGAGTGTTTGTGCAGGATTTCAGAGCTGCCTTGGCCTCTGGTCAGAGCAGGCTGCAAAAGGAACATTTCGAAATTCTTCTGGATGAGGAAAATTCCATGGGCAACCCCCCTCCGGAGAAAGTTTGGGATGGCTGAAATGCTTGGAGTGAGAGGCTGCTTGCTTTTGTTTACTCTGAACTACAATGTTGGATGCAGGAGGCGGGGGGGGGGGGGGGG
>NDXB01000299.1:67389-131123 GCA_002631895.1 Agapornis roseicollis
GGGGGGGAAGGGGGGGCTGGGACAGAGGGTGCTGCAGGGTGGGAGGACATGCATGGGGTCACTGGGGAGATCAGGGCTGGGATGCAGCTGGGGATGGGGTCTGCAGAAGTGTTATCTGCAGCCACATAGGGGTCTGGGATGTTCTGGGCTGTACCTTCAGCTCTCCCTTTATCCATGCAGGGAAAGATGCCTCTCAGCATCGTGGCTATAAGGGATGTTTTCCTGACTGGCCAGACCTCAGTGGCCCTGAGACTTAGCAAGCTCGTGTCAGCAGAGAGCCAGCACCCAGAGTATGTCCCCTTGCCACAGAGCAGCATGAGGGGTGATGGGTGCAGCAGCTCTGCCGTCACCCTCTGCAGCGTTTGCATGAAAGCCCAATCAGAAGAAGAGATGATTCTATTTTAAAGCTATTTCTCCCATCTCCACGCTAACACACTCTCCCTGACACTCCCCCCTCTCCCTTCCCTAAGCACCATCCCCTTAACTCTGGTCCACGTGGTGTTTGGAGTTATTTTTGGTTGCTGCTCTTAAGTGTATTTTAAGTCTTCTTTTTTTTTTTCCTTCCATAACCAAAATATTTTACTTTCAGGCCAAATGTTCCCAGTTAGTTACCAGCATAGTTTTGGCAAGCACCTTTTAACTGAAGTTTCCCGGGAATGTTTCTATGGGTGGTTTGGTAGGAAAAGCTTATGACAGTCTCACGAAATTATCTGGGCTTTGGGCTTGTGTTTGAGACTGCCTGGCTTGTTCAGGGCAGGGTTGATGTGGGCCCTGCGCGCCTTTCCCCCTGCATTCCCTGGCTGCAGCACATTGCCTTGTAGCTCTGTTTGCTTCACCAAGCTGTTTGCTCTGTGGCCATGGGCAGTTGCCCACAGGAGAGGAGCCAGCACTGGCTCTGGGGTGCCTTTGCTGGGCTGGAGCATCCCTCCCTGGACCCCTTGGCTGTGGAACCTGAGTGACTGCAAATTTACTTCCATGAGCTGCAGCCTGCTCTTGGGGCTGACAGTATCCATGTAAATAAATGGTTCTACTCATTTGTGAGGGGTGGGCAGGGGGTTATTCCAGGGAAAAATGATTCAGCCGTCTGTGCCTGCTGGGAGCAGGCTGACAGGGACAGTGTGATGCTGATGATATGCATAGCATGATGCTGACCAGGATGAATGCCCTGAGGTGGTGCTGGCTGGCACTGACAGGGTGATGCTGGCTGATATATGTGAGCCTATGGAGGCTGGAGCAGATGCCTTAGGACAGTGTTCGTTGGCACAGACCAGGTGATGCTGTCTCTGGTGAACAGAGTGATGCTGGCTGGTATGTGCAGGACAGGGCAGGCTGGAGTGGATGCCTTAGAGCAGCTCTGGATGGGCTGGGCTGGCCAGGGTGATGCTGAATGGTATGTGAAGAACAATGTAGGCTGGAATGGACACCTCAAGTGGTGGGGAGATCCCGCTCTATGGGTGAGGTTGGCCCATAGAGAGTTAGGTGCACTGGCTCAGCATTCCACACACTTCCCACCCCTGACCTACTGGTGAACTCTGAATGGAAGAAAGGGATTTCAGGGCAATTGTCCCTGAGTCCAGAGACCGTAAATGGCCTGGAAGGGCACAGACCTGCACTGATCAGCCCTTTAGTGGGTGCAGGGATGGGCAGTGATGTGGGACCCCCAGCCTGCACCACTCTTGTTATGGCCAGAGCTCTCATGGACCTGCTCTCTCTGGCTGTATGAGCCTCTTCAGATCTAACTGCTGTCTCCTGCCATGTCACTACAGGCCAGAATTTCTCCTTATTTCTTTCCTGCTCTGCCTGCACCAGCTCAGGTCTCTGGCACAGCATGGCAAAGGCAAAGAGGCCTTGGTCACACCAACCCTTGCAGCCCCAAGCTCCCCACCCGTGTTTGCCCTGCATTCTTCTGGCATGGGGACACCTTGGCAGCTAGGGACTAGGTGTGACAGTGGCACAGACCCTGCCAGCTGGGGTCCCAGTGTCACAGTCCCTGCACTGTGCCCAGCGGGATGGGATGAGGCAAAGGGGGGATGTGGGGTGCCTGGTCCTGCAGGGATGCTCTGTGCTGTATGCACTGCTGGCCACCCCGTTCCAGGGGATAATGCCCTCTCCCTTCCTTCTCTGCCTCCTCCAGATGTGCAGTCCCATCCCAGGCCTGGGCAGGGTGATGGTGTTCCTCACAGCAGCACTGGCATCAGCCTCCCTTGCCATCCCCGAGGGCTGGGGAGAGGAAGGTGAGCCCCCCCTGCACAGCACCCAGTGTCCCAGCCATGGGGTACCCCATTCCCCTAGTCAGAGCATACACAAAACCCCATGGCAATGGGTGCTGTCTGCCCAGCATCCTGCTGCAGCTGCCCATTGCCCAACTGGGACCAGTGCTTTCCAGTCCCACATGGTGGTACTTGCATGAAGCAAGACCCCAGACCCAGCACCCAGCTCCCCAGGGGGGTACCCCAGGCTGCCCAGCACCCGTCCCTGGCACGGTTTGGTGCTAACAGCCATCTGGGGATCTGTGTGTCCCCTTTAGGTGTGCAGTACGGACAAGTGGGGACAGACGTGACCCTGTTGTGCACCGGCACCCATGCTGGGTAGGTCTTTTCCATGCATACCGCGGGATGCAATGGGATGGCTTGCATGGTGATCCTAGGGTGACCCCACTGTCCCTGTCCTCCAACACCCCCTGCACGCTCTCTCCTCCCCAGCACTGCAGTGCAGTGGAGACGGGCAGATGCTGCAGCACTGCCGGAGGGCTCAGTCATCCATCAGGGAGCCCTGGTGCTGCCTCAGGCCAGCCTGGCCACCACAGGAGCCTACAGCTGCCATGGCGAGGACGGTGGCCTCCTGCATGCCGTGTCCCTGCGGCTGGGATGTGAGTAGCGTGCCCATGGGCTGGGGTGTGTGGGGTGTGCAGCCCCCCCAGGATGGGTCTGTGAAAGGGTTGCCAGGAGGGGACTCTGCAGTGACAGGATGGGGGACCCCTCGCTGACTGTCACTTCCCCCCCACCCCAGACCTGCCAGGGGTCCCCTTTGTGTCCTGCAGAGCATCCGACTATGAGAATTTCTCCTGCTCCTGGACCTCCAGTGTGGAGACCTTCCTCCCCACCAGATACATCACCACCTACAGGTGATGTATTCCTATAGGGCATGGGCTTGGGGGTTACAGGGTGCCAAGAGTAACCACCAGATTGTGGTGGCTATCATGGGCTCATCTCCTGCACCCTGGAGCAGGTTATGCTTGGGGGTGAGCAGAGCACCAAGCACTTACTTGCTCCACAGTGGGCCCCAGCAGTGTTGGGAGGCAGCACAAGCAGGTTCCCTCCCTGCCAAGGGCTCTGCCAGCACCAGAAGGGCTGTAAAAGAGAAGCAGGTCATCTGCAAGCTGCCAAGTGCTTCTGCGTGCTTCGGGATGAAAGGAGCCCTGACAGCGTTGCTGCTTCTAATTATCCCAGCAGGCCAAATTAGCGGGATGCTTTGAAGTGAGGCAGAGCTCATAAAGCACAGCCCTGCTGAAAGCTGCAGGAGCAGGGCCTGAGATGTGCTGAGGAGAGGGCCATGGAGCATCAGGGGTGGGGAGCGGGAAGCAAAGGGCTTCAGGCTATAGGGGAGAGCAAAGCCAGCTAATGGGGAGCTGCTTTTATCAGTGTCCCTGTGCCTTTGCCGGGACCGCCAGCTCTATGCCAGGCTGCTCACCAGCAGGGGTGGGCATGGGTTTAGCTCTGTGCCCCTTGCCATGTCATCCATGTGGCAATGGGGGCAATGGGGATGCAGACAACTTCCATGCCATCCCCTCATCCTCACTGTCTGCTTTTCCATCTCTCTCCATGACAGGAAGAAATCGCTGACAGGTGAAGAGAGGCGGAGGTAGGACTGAATCCCACTCTGGTCCCTGTCCCAAAGGCTCTGCCAATGTCCTCAGCAGGATCCCCAAAGTGAGGGCTAACTGTATCCATAGCGAGAAGAGTTTCCCCCAGGGTGGGACCATTCCAGGAGGGACTTTGGGCTGGGATGGAGACATTCATTCATGCTCAGAGGGACATGCAGAGCTCTGCAGGGTCGAGAGCAGCTCAGCTGTAACAGGGGCTCCCCCACCAGGCTCTTGGCATTGGGGTGTCCCCACATGTCACCAGGAAGCTGTCTATGTATGGTGGATGAGGGCACTCGTCACCACTCTGCCTCCCTGCCGCAGAAACAAGAATGGGTACATGGGGCCGTGCCTGCAGGATCCATCCCGCCCTGGCATCTGCACTGTCCATGGGTCTGAGTTCTGGAGCTCCTACCGCCTGAACATCACCGAGGTGAACCCCCTGGGGTCCAGCTTCCGCCTTCTGGACGTCACCATGCAAGCCATCAGTGAGTCCGCATCCATCCGTCTGTCCATCCCATTGTCCATCCATCCTGTGGGCAACCAGCTCTGGATGGCAACGTGGCAGCCCCGTGTGATGAGGGCTCCCTTATCCTCTCCTATGCAGTTAAGCCAGACCCTCCGGAGGGCTTGGTGGTGGAGCCCATCCCCTTGGCCCCACGGCGGCTCCTCGTGAGCTGGAAGTACCCCTCCTCCTGGCCCAAGGAACCCCACTTCCAGCTCCGATTCCGGCTCCAGTACCGACCTGTCATCCACCGCTCCTGGTCGGTGGTAAGCAGGGAGTGAGGAAAGGCAAAGCTGTGGGCACAGGGCAAGGGAGGGCAGTGAGGGGTACCCCAGCCTGCCCCACAGCTCCCCTTTGTTTTATGCAGGTGGAGACAGTGAACCTGTCCGAGGTGATCACGGATGCTTTTGCTGGGCTGGAGCACGTGGTCCAAGTCAGCGCCAAGGATTTCCTGGATGCAGGGAACTGGAGCGAGTGGAGCGCTGAGGCCCGGGCAACGCCAGCCAGAGGTGTGAGGGGGACAGGCTGCAGCCCCAGCAGCCCTATGGGGTTGTGTCATCCTGCCCTAGAGAACCTTCAGCACCTGTACCTCCGCAGCCCATTCCCCATGGCGCCAATTCCCCACAGATAACACCCAGAGCTCCTGGGGCCCCTTAAAGTTGACCCAAGAGCTGGTCCCATGAAAAGCTGACCCCATGTGGGAGGCTTTGCAAGGGGACAAAGCATCTCCCAGCCCTACAGCAGCCATCTGGGGATTGCCCCCCACAGCCTTAGGGCAGAGAAGGGCTCCAAGAGGACCTCTAGCCCCCTTGGGACACAAGGGCATCCTTCTTTGGTCCCTGGGTGCTGCCCATGCTGTTGGGTGGGTGCCTCTCACCTGCTCTGTCCTTGCAGACCTGGTCACCACAGCGAGTGAAGAAACCACTACAGACACCAGCCTGGAAAGCCTGGCTGAGGAGCCCTCCCAGGCTCCCAACCCTGAGCCCATCAGTGAGTAGAGCTGGGGGTGATGGGCAGCAGGGCCAGGCTGGACTCACAGTGGCTGAATGTCATGCAAAGGGTCTTCTGCCCCATGCCTCTGTGTGTTTGGGGTGCTGAGGTGTCCAGGAGCTTCCAAAGGCTCCCCTGGATGCCAGGAGCTGTGGCATCCCCAAGCCATGACAGTGTCTCTTCCCAGACAGCAGCGTGCCCCTGGAGAAGACGGCAGTCCTGGTGTCCCTTGGGATCTTTGCCTTCTTTGTCCTGGCTGCTGTTCTCATTGTCACCATCCTCATCTGGTAGGTTGGATTGTGAGAGGGAGAGGACTGTGTGATTGCTGTCTACATTACACTCCATCCTTTGAACCCTCAGCATGAGGTACCCCATCTTCCCCCTGCTGTGATTTTGGGCCCTTGCCCAAACAGACTTGATGCCAGCTCCATAAGGCAGTTTATGCTCCCCTTGCCCCAATGCCACATCAAAGCACCTTCCCACCATCTGCAGTACTGTCCAATCTGCCTGGGGTCTTTCTCACGAGCCCGTATCTGTGGGAGCTTTCTCTGTATACCCAAAGGTGCTGCTATTAACATCACCCCAAAGGGTCCTGCATTGCTGAGGACTCTCATGCTCCAGAGCCAACACTAAGACCTCTTCATACACCTTTCCTATCTGGGATTCCAGTCCTTGGGTCCCCTCATCCTACACAGCTGGGCTTTCCCTCCCATGGTGTGGCTATGCTGTTAGTCCCTATCCCCATCCCAGCCCTGCTCTATCAGCTCCTGTAGGCCTGGAGCTGACCCATTGGATTGGCTGGGCACAGCTGGGCACAGCTGGATGGGGATGCAGAGTGGAACCCCTGGGGATGCGGGCAGTCCTGGTGCCAAGGGGGGGCTGCCTGGGGTCCTCAGCCACCACTGCTCTGTCCCCAGGCTCCGGATAAGGAAGCACGGCAAGGACAAGGCCAAACCCCACAGCTTCTTGGTTGCTGCCACCCACCTGAAGGCACTACCGAGTGAGTCAGGGTGCAGGGGGTGTGATGGGGGGAATGCAGGGGAGGGAGTGTGGAAAGTGCCTACTCAATCCCTGCCTTCTCTCTCGGCAGAGACCCAGATCCTGTAGTGATCCCTGGCCGATCCCCACTCCCTGCGCCTGCTGTCCCATGCGTGGAACTTGATGCCACTGCTGGTCCCCAAGGACCCCACGCTTCCCGGGTCACCCCACAGTCATGGACATTGCCAGAGCAGCCCTCAGCGCCCTGGGAATGTAGTATGGATCCTAAGGAGAGAGGCTGTGCTTCCAGAAGCTTTGGGCTGCCCATGCCCACCTGGAGCTGTCTGGAGGCACCTTGGACTCAAGGCAACGGGGCCAGCCCTGCTGCTGAACACATGGGGATAAGAGGCTGAGCCAGCCGTACCTCACTGCCTAGGGTCGATGGGGACTGTGTGTGCAGGCTCCTGGGGGTGCTGGGCATCAGTGAGCAGGGGGTGCTGAGCCCTGCCCATCACCCCTCACCAGCCTGCAGAAGGGACTTCCCCATCTGCCTGCCCCTCTCCTGTGTGCTGTGCCTGGAGAGCACAGTGGTTCCAATAAAGGGGATAGTGTTGGCACTGTCCTGGCAAAACCAGCCTCGCAGATGGAGCTGCATCAGGGGAGAAGTGAGTGGCACGAGGAGAGATGCCACCCTCTCTATATGGGGTGCTCCCCATATAGGTCAGTCTTAGCCCTTCCAGGCACCACTTGCTGAGTGCTATAAGAAGATGCAGCAGATGCTTGGGACATCTCATAGAATCATAGAATAGCTAGGGTTGGAAAGGACCTTAAGATCATCCAGTTCCAACCCCCCTGCCATAAGTAGGGACACCTCACACTAAACCATGTCACCCAATGCTTCATCCAACCTGGCCTTGAACACCGCCAGGGATGGAGCACTCACAAATTCCTTGAGCAACCCATTCCAGTGCCTCACCACCCTCACAGGAAAGAACTTCTTCCTTAGATCCAATCTAAACCTCTCCTGTTTAAGTTTGAACCCGTTACCCCTTGTCCTGTCACTACAGTCCCTAATGAAGAGCCCCTCCCCAGCATCCCTATAGGCCCCCTTCAGATACTGGAAGGCTGCTAGGAGGTCTCCACGCAGACTTCTCTTCCCCAGGCTGTACAGTCCGACTTTCCCAGCCTGTCTTCATATGGGAGATGCTCCAGTCCCCTGATCATCCTCGTGGCCTCCTCTGGACTTGTTCCAACAGCTCCATGTCCTTTTTATGTTGAGGACACCAGAACTGCACACAATGCTCCAGGTGAGGTCTCACGAGAGCAGAGTAGAGGGGCAGGATCACCTCCCTCGACCTGCTGGTCACACTCCTTTGGATGCAGCCCAGGATACAGTTGCTTTCTGGGCTGCAAGTGCACACTGTCGACTCATGTTCATGTTCTCATCTACCACCACCCCCAAGTCCTTCTCTGCAGGGCTGCTCTGAATCTCTTCTCTGCCCAACCTGTAGCTGTGCCTGGGAGTGCTCCGACCCAGGTGTAGGACCTTGCACTTGCCATGGTTAAACTCTCTTGTTCTCACCAGTCCAGCAGCAGGGAAAGGACACTCTGCACAGCCCCTCTAACTCAGCATGTGGCCCCCTCCCCGTGCTTTGACCCAGCCCCTCTGATTGCTTCCATGTGTTGGCACCTCCCGATCCCAGTGCTCAGCGCCAGCGGCCCAACAAGATCCAGATGGAGAGGGTGTAAGTGGCAGCAGTGTGGGGAGCACGAGAAGCAGAGCCAGCGCAGGGTGGGTCCCTGCTCCTGCCCTGCTCAGGAGATGCTTCACTTCCAGTGAGGCCTCTTGGGCTGTCTTTGAGCTCCCTGGAGTGGGGGACAGCTCCTGAAAGGGTCATCATGGGGACTGGGATGGAGGGGACGGGGTAGTGCCTTCTGGCAATGGTTTGTGTGCCCATGGACCCCTTTGCCCTTGCTGGGTGTCCCTGCACTCCCACCCTGGTTGCAGGGACATGGGGGCTTTCTGTGCCATTGCTTGGCTTTGTGGGATTCTGGCCCCTCATTGCCCTTTGTGACCATGCTCAGCCTGGATGGAGGAGTTGAGGTTCAGCCCTCCAATCTACAGCATGCTACTGTGGTGGCACTGTCCTTGGGTAGGAGCAGGGCTTTCCATGGAGCAAGTAAGTCAGGTCAAAGGTGGGAGGTGTAAGGGGACAGATTCTGACTGGGCTTCTGAGCCGAACAGCCACATCCCCTCTCCCAGGGACAACACAGAATTTGCCAGCTCCAGATGCTCTGGGCCCCAGCATCCAACCAAGCCAGAACCCTTTCTGATGTGGCACAGTCACCCTTGTCTCACCTCAGTCCCCTGCTCTTATCACAAACAGATCCCACTCCACTGATGCTATGGGGGAGCTCAGGGCTGTGATTATCCATAGGATATTGTTGTACATGGGTGATGTCCATCCCATATCTGTGGCTGCAGCATTGCACACTGAGATCTGGTTTACAAGCACCTGGTGCTGGTTTAGAGGCTGACGGCTGCTTGAGGCACACGGCAGTGGCTCTGGCCCACATATCCTGCCTGCTTATAAACTCCAGAAAGTCCAGGAGTGCTCCTAACAGGAGGGGGTTGTTGTTGGCTGTGGGAAGCAGAGACCACCAGAGCCTCGGATGCCCATGAAGGAATATGTGCCTGCATTGTGCAAGCTCAGGTGGGTAAGTGAGAAATGACAGGCAGAGGTGACCCATAGCAGCGCTGTCCCCATATGTCAAGCCCTGTGTGCCCTTCCATAGCCGGTTGGGGTTTTACTGGTCAGATAGTGGGGACGCCCAGTTTCAGTAACCAGGGCAGCTTGAGAGCAGAAGATGCTTATCTGGTCCTCCTCACTGCATCCCACTGCCCTTGGCCCCAAAGGGTGACCTGTTTTCTTCTGATGGAAGCTTTATAGATGAGACACGCTGCCATGTGGCAGCAGGAGATGCCATGAGCAGATGAGAGGTCTTCATGCCACCACAAAGCCCAGTAGGATGCCTCATGGCTCACCTCACTGCCCCAGCAGCCTGTAAGTGTGACACATGGGCATCAGGGACCACAAGGAAGCAGCAAGTTCAGTGCTTGGTGGGGCTAAAGATGCTTAGTGCTGAGTGCTGCCCCCCCAGCTGCCCGCAGGGAGGATGGGCATGGGCAAACAGGGTTTTCCACTCAGTGCAAGGGGAAGGCAGGCATGAACAGCCATTTGGGATAAAGGAGAGGGCTCCAGACGCCAAAGTCAACTTCTCCTTCAAACCGTGGAGAAGAAAAACAGGAAGGGACCATGAGAGCAGTCCCACTGCCGGCACCTCCCTGTTCTACCACGGGGCCAGGGCACTTCTTCCAAGGCTTGGGCTCTTTGGTGGCTCACACAGCAAGCAGGAGGCTTCCTGCTGCAGACTGCAGCCCTGCCCTGAGTAGGCAGAGGCACTTTCAAGCTTGCTGCTGTATCCCACCCTCCCTGGGCAGATGCTGTGCCAAGATCGCCAAGGGGGGCTGGGACAAGCCAGGCCTGGGATGCTGAGGCTGTGCCAGCTCAGAGCAGCCTCTGGGCTGCATCCATGAAGAGGAGGGATGGGTCCAGCTTCCTGGCATGGGGCAGGGACCAGTCCAAGCTCAGCAGGAGAAGAGTGAAGGAGAACATGGCCTGAGTCTCACTGAGGGTACAAGACTCACAGCAGTCAATGCCACACACCAGGGAAGGTCCCGAGAACTGAGATGTGGAAAGGTCAATGTCCATCTATCCAGCACAGGGTGACCCCATCCAGAGCATCTCTCATGAAGGGACTGAGGTGCACCAGCTGGCCAGCTGAGTGCAGGGCTTGTTTGGGAAAGCAATAGCCAGCAGGACACTGGATGTGGATGGATGCACAGTGGTTCCTGGGCTGTTTGACTACACTAACCCTGCAAAATCCAAGCTATCCCTCATGCCTAGCTCCTCCTGTCCCTGCCTCACTGCCAGGATCAACCCGCATCTTGCAGCAGAGGAGGTGGGTTACACAGGCCTATGAAGCAAAACAGTCTCAATTTACCTCCCATGGCTGCTCCAGCTTCCTTCTCCAACATGTCCTGAGCCAAGGAAAGAAATAAAAGCAGCTCCAGCAGATCTTGGAAACCACAGGGACACAAGACATATGTGTCGTGAAGCGAGGCAAAAAGGGAAGGATATGTATACAGCCAATGCTTCAGCAGGGAGAGTAGGATGCATGGATTGAGGGAAGAAGGTGTGCAGATGTATAGATGGTTTCATGGATTGCTTGGAGAAGGAAGGGATGGGTATACGGATGGGTGCGTGGATGTATGGGTCAGAACAGGTAGTTTGGACATCCAAATACCATCCAAAGCA
This sequence comes from Agapornis roseicollis, assembly GCA_002631895.1. Taxonomy (NCBI): domain Eukaryota; kingdom Metazoa; phylum Chordata; class Aves; order Psittaciformes; family Psittacidae; genus Agapornis; species Agapornis roseicollis. The sequence continues at coordinate 78,104 of NDXB01000299.1, forward strand.
TCAATAATGCAGGGGTGACTTTTGAAGACATCTGGGAGGCCAAGTGTGTAAGGAAGGCCTGGAGGCAGAGCAAGCATAGTGTTTGGGAACAAGTTGCAGTTGTGACCCATGCACCCAGTCCCCATGGAAGTGCCATCACAACCAACATGAGGAGACAGAGCCCAGGGTGTTGCCACTGCAGGTCCTGAGAGCATCAGGGGAAAGCCTCCCATCTCCAGAGGACAGCATCCCACTCGGGAGCTGCTTCCATCTCAAGCTGTCTGGGCACCAGGAGTGAAGGAGCAGCAGGGATTTACCTTAGGGATACAGTGAATACAAATACTTCAAAACTCCAGTGCTGAGCACTCACCCCGTTCATAGCTTTCATGTCGCCTGCACATGGGATAGCTCTGCATGAGGTCTTGCTAGAAGGTCCAAACACACAGTCTGGTGGAGACTCCTGAGATCACCCATGATCTTCAACTGCCTTCCTTTCTAGTTGTCATTAGGCCTGCAAACATGCCCATCATCCACTCTTTCCTGAAAGAGAGAAGGGAAGTCATCACTTTCTAGGCCAGATGTGCAGGCACCCAAACAAATGTGGAGAGGGGAGGGACTGAGACATCTCTTATTGCTGCCCCATTGCAGGCTTCTGCCTGCAGAAATGGGCTGTTTCTTTGTTTGCTGGGGCTGGCCTCTTCCCTGCCTCCAGGATGCTGTTGGTCTTTCACAGCCAGGAAGCACCAAGCACGTGGCCACACAGATGCTGTGAGGCTAAAGCCAGCAGCTTAGCTGTTCCCAAGCACTGCTGCTCGTGATGCTCTCAGGAAATGGCTGCTCTCTTCTCAAAGCTGCACCATCTCTTTAGATGAGCTTACTGAGCCTAGGACTTGCCTGCCAGCCTCTATTGCACTGAAAACAGTCCTGTTGTCCAAGCACAAGTTCCCAGAGTTTTGTGTGCCTGCCATGAAGTGTGGTGGCACTGGGGGACACACTCAATTATGCTGCTTTTCACCACAGTACCCACCACACGTTTCCCATGCACATATATCATAATCATAGAGTCACAGTATGGTCTAGGTTGGAAGGGATGTTAAAGCTCATCCAGTTCCAACCCCTGCCATGGGCAGGGAAACCCTCCACTAGAGCAGGGTGCTCCAAGCCCCTGTGTCCAACCTGGCCTTGAACACTGCCAGGGATGGGGCAGCCACAGCTTCTCTGGGCACCCTGTGCCAGTGCCTCAGCACCCTCATGGTAAAGAACTTCCTTCTCCTGTGCCTTGCAGTGTAAGGACTGTATCTCCTCAGTGCTGCCATGTCACATGCTCAGAGGAGGTGATCTTCTCCATTCCCCATGGCAGAAACTCCAGCCTCTCGTCCAGCTGCCTATAGCTGTGTGGACTGAAACAGAGCAGGACACACTCTGGGAGTTTCCCTGGGGAGGGACAGGCCGGAGTTCAGTGTGACTCTGGGAGTCTCCTGTGGCTTTGCAGGGTTACAACACAGGGAGCCCCTCCAGCGTCCAAGGAACTCCCAGCCTTTGCACGACATTGGGAGACCCACCCGATGCGGCAGTGGCTGAGCTCTACATAGGGCTGGGCATTGGCATAGTCACCTACGTGCTAATGCGTATGGAAGTGGTAAAGTGCTGAACGTGCCAGATCCATCTCTACACACAGACCTCCTGAACCAGGAGGATCTGCTGACCTGGAAGGCACTGATCCCTGGGGAAATGCTGATCTGGAAAGCACCAATATTTGGGAAGATGCTGAACTAGAAAGCACTGATGGCAGGGAGGATGCTGACCTGGAAGAACACTGATTGCCACAGAAGTCCTGGGGATACCAACCTGGAAAGCACTGATTCCCAAAAGGTTGCTGGTCTGGAAGGCACTAATTCTCAGGGTGATGCCAACCTGGAAGGCACCATTTATAAAGGACAATGTGCTTATTCCAGAGCATGCTTTTTATCTTATGCTGGGCATCAGCTCAGCCAGGGGCACTCCAAGGGCTTGGGCTGTGAGACCACACTCAGGGAGGCATCCATGGGCAGCTGCAAAGAGCACGGTGAGATGCCTGCAGGAAGCTGAGCCAGCACCACCTCTCCCAGGATCCCTCCTTTCCAGAGGTCCCTGCTGGGTCTGGGAGCTGCTGACCAGCTATGGGTAAGGCGGGAGCGTGGCTCCCAGCTCCTGCCAAAAGAACTTCAAGCCCCATCCTCCTACAAGCAGTTGCCCAGACCCTCTTTTCCCACTAGATGGCAAACATTGCCTTCGAAAGAGCTTTTGGAGGAATTACGCCTCCCTGGGAAGGATGACGAAACCCTTCCTCAAGGCAAAGACTGAACGGGCCTGAAACTGCTCCGGAATTGAGCAGGGACCCCTGACATTTTGGGTTTTTCCATCATTCCTTCACTATTTTCCTTTCCCACCCACCTGTTTTTTTCCCCGGTCCTGGAAAACCCATGCCTTGCTCTATACTGGTGGAGCTGAGCACCCCAGGCATGCATGAGAGGCATCTGGTTAACCCTGCTTAGCACCTTGAACTCTTACAACCACAACGTGAAACCCAGAAGCTTTGCTGGGAGTTAATTACACTGTGGTTTGCAAGCCAAATGTGTTCTTACTCCTCCTTGTAAGCCCCCAGGTCCATGGGCAAGCTGGGTATAAATAAGGAGGCAGGGATGAAGGCAGTGCAGGTGGATGTGCACACTTGCCTAAGATCTTCTGCCAGCTCAGATGTCTTTTCAGGCTTGTGCTTGTTTGTTTGAATTCAGCCCCAGGTTTTCTCATGGTCTCTGTATTAACCTGGTGCTGTTTTCTGCGTGCTCGCTGCTAGCTGCGCTATTGCAGTGTGGTTAAACATGATGTGTCACAGTTAATGAAGGAGATGATTACGGATGGTACATGTTTGAAGGGGGTAAATCAAGCCAGTTGGGCAAGGTCAAGAGAGAAGCGTGTCACCTGAGCTCTGTTCTGAGGATCAGTATCTCCCAGCAAGAGGTAAAGGTAAAGACCCTGAATGCAGATTCTTCTGCAGAACCCCCAGGCCAATGCATAGGTACCTTTACCTGGGGTATTAAAGCATCCTTTAAGAGGATGATTTTGATTCTGAAACAAAAAACAGACCTTTGGGTGGCTGGAGGGGGTGGCAGTCACCTTCAGTGCAGAGACATAGAACGACAAGTAAATCATGATGCTCAAAGCACTTCTTGGAGTACCTCAACAAGACTCTTGGCCATTCAATATCATGCTACCTGCTTTTGTGGCAAACCTGGGGTTCCAGATCTCAGTACTGCCTGGACAGGAGCCCCAGGGAACCCCAAATGCCATGCTCCCAATGGCAGCCTACCATAAGCGTTAACCAGCTGATGGCAGCAGCTCTTATTTCCTTCACAAAGTGCTCTGGAACCCTGCATCAGGCAGCATCCTCTGCCCTTGCTGCCTCCAGCATTTCCTGCCTGAGGACATCATTTGGTGTCATTTACACGTGGGTGAAAAGGGTTCTTCAGGCATCCTGGCCAGCTTCCTTCAGGAAGGGATTATTGCCTCTTCCTCTGTGAAGGCTGGGAAGTCCCTCTTGGGGCTATTTATACTCAGAGAAAGATGGAGAAAATGAAAGAAATAGTGTGACTGGGGAATAGAAACCAAGGAAGCTGTCGGGATCCCATCTGCAGCATGTGGCTGAGTGCAGCAAGCCACTGACCCACTATTACAACCACTGTAGCATGAGCAGAGCAGGCAGAAAGCCCTTCTGGCCCTTTTCAGCATAGCCAGACTCCCTGTCAGTCCTGGTGTTGATATGTGCTGATGCTTCGGGATGTGGGATAAGGAGCAGTGACAATGTGATGATGTGAGGTTTAGTGCATCCCTGTGACCTGAGGCTTCCCTAGCCCTTTCCCAGACCCACAGTCTCCCAGGTCAACAGAGCAGCACCTCAGCACAGATGTGGCTGCATCACTCCTGAAGGTGGGATTTTCAGATCCAGGAGGACTTTCTTCTCACCCAAGGACACAAAGGGATGGACAAATCCCATTGCCTAAGGCTGCCATATCTTTGCCTTGATGAATGTCTGATTCCAGCTTTACAGTCTACATCCTGGAAGTGGTTCTGGACCTTTCCTGTAGGCTCAAGGTTCTGGGGTGATTTTCATCAAGCCAATGCTCCCTGCCTCTACATGGCATCCCTAAGCAGTGACATGCTTAAGCACTGATGGAGCTGCGCTGGAGCTAATCTGGATAAGGACATGCACCTCTCTCCCTGTGGCCGTTCACAGGGGTTTGGCCACAAGCAAGGTATGGGGCAGTGGAGGCAGAGGCAAAGGGGTTGTGCTGGGGCTGCTGGGGAGCTGTAGGGCTCATGCCGGTTCAGATCTCCCTGCAGATGATGGGTGAGAGGCACTAACTAGCAAGGTACCTGAGAGGGTTGGGGAAACGCTTTTCTGTGTGCAGAGCTGAGGGATGAACCTCTCCATACCCATCTGACCTTGCTCACCAGGGGTAAAGACAATAACCCACCCTGACACCCTGACCCCAGCAGAAGCATCCTGCAGAAACAAATACCCAACTACACAGAGAGGAGCAGGGATCCTCAGAAAGATCTATGCTAGCTGGGCTTGTTCAGTCTGGAGAAGAGAAGGCTCCATGGAGACCTTGGATCAGCTTCCAGTGCCTAAAGGGGCCGACAATAAATCTGGAGAGGAATCTTTTACAAGGGCATGGAGTGACAGGACAAGGAGAATGTCTTTAAACTGACAGAGGGAAGATTTAGATCAGACATTAGGAAGAAGCTCATCACTATGAGGTTGTGAGGCACTGGAATAGGCTACCCAAAGAAGCTGTGTCTGCCCCATCCTTGGAAGTGTTCAGGTCTAGGTTGGATGAAGTGGATGAGCTTTAAGGTCCATTTCAACACAAACCATTCTACGATTCTATGAAATCAGCTGTGCTGGGGACTGTTTTCAGGCCCTAGGCCAAGATGCATGTGACGCTCAGCCTCCTCCTTACTAAACTCTCTTCACCCTCCTTGGCTGCACCCAAATTGCCTGTTGGGAATGATGCCCACCCTTGAGGTCAGCTGCCCAAGGTAGTGAACTGGCTCACAGTCAGCCAAGAGTGGTGCTGAGGGTAACACAACACAAGGGGACATTTGCTTCAGTTACTGTGACCCACACAGCAGCCCTGGTGCTCTGCAGTGGGCACTGCTAAGTCTTCAGTGGGTACTGGGATAGTCAAGAAGTCCAGACCCCCTCCTGTAGCATGGTTAAAGATACCTGCTGAGTTAAGGGACGTGCCGGGAGGGTACATGGAAGGAAACGCACACAAACAGGATGGCGATCTGCCTCAGCCAAAGAGGAGGGGAGCCCAGCAGAGACCCAAGCCTCAGAGTGGAGAAAAGACAAAGGAATCAGTGGTTTTGCTGGCTCAATGGGTTAGCAGGCTCCTCTTCCTGCAGGATTTTAGCTCTTTGCTTATTCTTTTTGCATAAAAACTTTGGCTCTGCTCCAGGGCCAAGCTCTGCAGTCAAAAAACGCTTTCTCTACTCTTTTTCGTTGTGATCCTTTAAATGTAGCATTTCCTAAGCTGTGACCTGAGGGTCTATAATGAAGATCTGATAGGTGATCTACAGGCCTGCTTCACCTCTGTAGTGCTCCCTACTCCGCAGGGCTGGAAACCCATAAAGACGTGTGAGAGCTGACTGGGGTCGGGAGCCCAGAGGAAGGGTACTGGTGTCTGAAGGGTCATGGTTTCAGTTCCTCCTGAAGGCAACCACTTTGAAGAGAAACACCCAGAAAGGATCTGCTGCCTTCCCTGGAGCATCGGCTACAAAGGGAAGTGCAAGTTCCCTTTGCACAGGCTCCAGCACAGCCCACAGCAACTAACACTGTGGTTCCCCGGCACAACAGTCCCCATATCCATCCTCAAAGCAGAGCTGAGATACAGAAATAAAGTGAGAAAAGGTGAAAAAAGACAGTTGCAGTGACAGGCTGGGTGTCAGGATGGTGGGAAGCAGCAGAAGCCCCATGAGGTTTGCTCTGATCACACCAAAAGAAGCCCAGCTCCTTCATGTCTCTAGGATCTGGATTTTCCATGTCACACACCTATCCTGTTCTCCTCAGCTCTGCTGAGAGCTGTAAAGGAGATGATCCAACCACCACTGCCCCTCTGCTCCCTGCTTGAGGCAGGATGCAGAGTGACTAAGTACCTCTCCAGCCACACAATCCATCAGCAGCAAAGGGCAAATTAGCATCACTGATGTAAAAAGAGAGAGGGCAGGACTGACGCATGGAGGTTGCAAGTGTTCCTTCAGAGATGGGCCATGAGGATGCTCAGGTGTCTGGAGCATCTCTCTTATGAGCAGGGATTGTGGGAGCTGGGCCTGTTCAGTCTGGAGAAGAGCAGAGTGAGAAGGGGTCTCATTAATGCTGATCAATATCTGGAAGGTGAATGGCAGGAGGATGGTGCCAGACTCTTGTCAGTGATGCCCAGCAATAGGACAAGGATCGATAAACTAAAACACAAGAAGTTTCTGGAAACATTCAAAACACGCCTGGATATGTTCCTGCGTAACCTACTCTAGGTGGGCTGGACTAGATAATCTCCAGAGGTCCCTTCTAACGCTAATGATTCTGAGAGTCTGTTATTCAAGGATATGAACCTGCATCATATCAATGAGAATATTTACGCAAATGCACCCAGGGCTGATTAATCTGCAAACCTAAGCAGCTTGTAAAAGGGGGGTAAAGTGCTGAGTTCTCCCTTGATCATTCAGATTTACCTTCACTCATGGTTTTTTCCTTTTCCCCTGAAGAGTTACCAGGCTAAGTTTATGTATCTTGTACCCAATAAAGATATTAAAAGCCTTTTAATCTACTGCTGCATAATCAGCGGCTTATTTCACAGCGGAGGTGAACGGCGCTGGTGTGAGACATCAGCTGTGCATGGCTCGGAGCTCAATGAAAGCATCCTTGATTAGCAGAGAAGCATTCAGTGGCACGCACTTGCTGCAGGCTGGGCAGGCTAGCCTTGCCCCATCTCTGCCTCTCAATGTCCTCACAGGAATACAATCACAGAATCATTGATTTCCAACCTTCAAGATCTTGAAGTCCAACCTCTACCCCAGCACTACCAATGCCACCACTTAAAAATGTCACTAAAGGCCTCATCTACACAGTTTGTGAACACTTCCAGGGACAGTGACCCCACCACTGCCCTCTGCAGCCTGTTCCAATGCCTGAGCACCCTCCTGGTGAAGACATTTTTCCTAACATCCCATTTAAACCTTCCCTGGTGCAGCTTAAGGCTGTTTCCTCTTGTCCTAAAAAGGCCATGCTCAACCTAATGACAACTGGCTAGGCACACTAGGAGGGTGAGTTGTATTTCCATGGTGTCACCAGAGGTGAAGCCAATGAATTGCACTAAGGAATGTCCCTGGAGCACTCTGAATGCCAACTCTGAACTGGTGCAGGCTGACATGTACCAGCATTGGAGGTTAAAATGGAGTAGGAGAGACCCACCAGGATGGAGATTTTGGCTTCTTCCAATTCTCTCTGTGTGCTGCACAATCTCTTAACAGTGAGCAGCATGGCACACATGGACATCCCCCATGCCCATACCCTTCTGTCTCCCTGCATCCACTGCTGGTGCTGAAGGAGCTTTGAGAGATGCTTTCTCCTTGCTCTGTGTCTGTATGAGAAGGGAGCTGTTGGGTGCAAGGCTTGTGGACCCATCCCAGCACATCAGAGAGTCATTGAGATAGTGTCTCCAGCAAACACAAAGGACATGGAGCTGTTGGAACAAGTCCAGAGGAGGCCACGAGGATGATCAGGGGACTGGAGCATCTCCCATATGAAGACAGGCTGGGAAAGTTGGGGCTGTTCAGCCTGGAGAAGAGAAGGCTGCATGGAGACCTCATAGCAGCCTTCCAGTATCTGAAGGGGGCCTATAGGGATGCTGGGGAGGGACTCTTCATTAGGGACTGTAGTGACAGGACAAGGGGTGATNGAAGTCTGCATGGAGACCTCATAGCAGCCTTCCAGTATCTGAAGGGGGCCTATAGGGATGCTGGGGAGGGACTCTTCATTAGGGACTGTAGTGACAGGACAAGGGGTGATGGCTTCAAACTTAAACAGGAGAGGTTTAGATTGGATTTAAGGAAGAAATTCTTTCCTGTGAGGGTGGTGAGGCGCTGGAATGGGTTGCTCAAGGAATTTGAGTGCTCCATCCCTGGCAGTGTTCAAGGCCAGGTTGGATGAAGCCTTGGGTGACATGGTTTAGTGTGAGGTGTCTCTGCTCATAGCAGGTGGTTGGAACTGGATGATCTTAAGGTCCTTTCCAACCCTAACTATTCTATGACTCTATGATTACATGACCAAAGCAGGGATCACTTGGCCCGGGGGAGTGTGGCAGTCCTCTGCTGAGATTTTAGGACAGTGGAGAAGGAAAGAGAGCACTGAAGCATTTGCCATGACCAGTGCTGGCACTCAGTACCAGGGCTTGGGCTTCCTGGTCACTGCAAGGATCATTAGCATGCAGACACAGGGCCATGCCAGCCACATGTGTTTGTCCAAACCACACAGGAATTATGACTCTTACTGGTGGTGTCCAGAGACTCAGACCTACACTTGACCCTGAAGACTTTACAATCTTATCTACATAGACCAGGCAGGCAATGAGAGAAGAGTTGGTCCATTACACAGGGAAGAAGATGAGAGACAGAAAGTGACACACAGAGAGCATGGCAGGGTCACAGCAGAAGGATGAGCCCATTGTCATTAAGGGGCAGAGCTCTGTAGCATCATTCCCCCACAACCAGGGTGCTTCTGGACCTCAGACCTACAGTCACGTCTGCCTGATAAAGTCTCTGATTAGGCAGATGTCAATCTGCTCTGCTGGGACTGCTCCTCCACCATGGGAAGCACTGGTGTCTTTCCACGAGAGGACCACAAACCCTCTTGCTGTTTGGGATGCAGCAACAGCAGCCACAAGAGATCTAGATGAAGGACAGACACCTCTCAATTCAGCCCCCTACTTTGTGCCCATCTCTGAGGCTTGCCACATTCACCCCAAGCATCCCCGTCCCCACAAATCGCTCTGTTTTTACACTAGAAATGAAAAAAAAACCCACCGCAAACAACCAAACCACAAAGTACTCTGTGTTGGGGTGACACATCATCAGATTTTCACTCCACAGATGTGGTCCACTCACTGCAGCACCAGCAAGTCTCTCACAAACCAGACCTGTCACCCACCAACCTCCCTGGGCAGCCAGGACTCAACTGTTCCTCTGCTGTAGGGAGCTGAGAGGCCCATTGTGGTTAGCAGAGAATGATACAGGGAGCACACAAAAAGCCTGCCCAATCTCATGCATTATGTCCTGAGCCCTGGGTCCCCCTAGATAACCTCAGGCAAAGCCATCCCCAGCTTGTTTTCCTCTGCTGTGAGTTCCTGTGGGTCTCTGGGATGCACTGGCACAGACACATGTCTGGGAATAGCCCTATGTGACAGCTAGCCTTGGACTTTGCCTGCCTAAACAAAGACAAGAAGAAGCTCGGTGGTGCCTTCCTTCTCCTTCCCGGCGGGTGGCTGCCTTTTTCTGTTGTCCGGGATTTTTCGGGAGGCAGGGACAATTGGTTAAGCATTGCTAGCGCAGGGCAGGGAGCCAGGAGAGCTCTTGTTCCCACAGGACACGAGGTCAAAGGACCAGCACACTCCATCCCAGGCAGCACTCACTGCTCCTCCGCCTGCAAGCTGCTTCCTCAGGATGTGAGAAACGATGGGTGGGTGAAGTCCTCGTGGGGATGAAAGGCAGGGAAGAGCCTTTGCTGATGGCCTTCATCCCAGCCTTGCTGGGAGCCCAGCAAGCAGGGTGTTTGGGAAGGGAAGCAGCCAGGCAGCTCCATCCACTGATGAAACACCATAGGAGCCTATGGGGCCAGTCATGACATCAGCATCAACACAAAAGGTGGGAACAGGTTAATGTTACTCTATGATGATTCAGAGGAGCAGCAATGTACCTTACAAGAATAAGTGGATGTAATAGATACTGGTTGAAATTTATCAGTGCAAAGGGCAGAGGAACAGCAGTGCTTGGTGAGGACAGAGGCTGTCTCATTATCTAGCTGAGACCACGACTAGATACATAGGGAAAAGCACAAAGAACAGAGAAAACCAGACCCTTCCTTCCCTGCCACCCCCTCACAGCACTCAGGAGTCACTAGTGCAGGAGTTTCCCCTGGTAAGGCTTGTGTGGGACCCATGTGCAACCACACATGATGGGTTTATCTATCCCCTGGATGCTCTCCTCAAGCACCCTGTGTTGTGGGTTTCTATCACTTACCTATAGAGGGTTTGAAAAGGGCATTTCTGATTGCTTTAAACCTGCAGTTTAAGTCTGATCATTTCAGGGATGGAGACAGCTTGTGTCAGGCCTATGGACACTAGCACAGGAGCAGAAGGGTTTCAGAGATGATGCTGGTAACCAAAAATTGAAGTGCTAGTCCTGGATCAGCCTCCCTGAAGCAGAAGGAGGCTTTAAAAGACCTTCATGGATTCAGGGAGATGGAACTCATGTCAAAGGGAGTGGTGGTAGCATGGAGGGGAGGCAGCTGAGTGCTTTAGCAGGCTTCAATGGTATATTCCCAGCCTACAGTTGAGAAGTCTTGGACCTGCTGCCCTCCCGACAGCTTCCCTGTGAAGTTTACTCACGCTGCAAACGCTGTGGCTGTGCTTGGAGCTGCCTGAAGGAAGGATCTGGCTGCTTTTTCTTTCCCATCTGACTGCCATCCTGATGACTCCCCTCTTTGCTTTCCTGTAAGAAAGGATCCACAAGCAAGTCTTTCCTTGGCAGGGCATGAAGGCAGCCTGCCTTATCAGACATAGAGAAGCCAGCCAGGGACTTTCCAGTCTTTGCTGCTGTGCCCTGGTAGGAATACCAACCTGGTGCATCTTACTCGCTTCAGAAACATCCCCTGCTCCCCTGCTTTGTGCTGCTTTTGCACTCTTGGCAGCTCTGCCCCCGCACACTCCAGCTTTACTCTTTTTGATGGCTTTTTCCTGGACCTAGTCATTCTCTGCCTGGAAATGCTTGGACAACAGTATCTCACAGGAAGGCTGGGAGGGAAGATGCTGCCTCTGGGGCAGCACGGACCACTCTGATCCAGGGGCAATCTCCCAAAGACCCAAATACCATGGCCTCCTCCTGCTCCCTTTGCAAGGAGCTGATAAGAAGGCTCACTTGGGAATTCCTACATTCATCAGAGCTGTACTCAGACTTAATCTCCTGGCTTGCAGAGAAAGCCCTTCATAGCAGATCCTTATGATAGTAGTTCTATCCACTGTAGAACTACCTGCTCTCCATCTTCACACACACTGTCTGGAACAGGAGAACAGCTTCTAGAAAAGAAGAAGCAGTGCTGAGCAGATCAGGACTGATCAGACTGGGATGTACTGACCCAGAAGGCTTATGTGAGTGCAACCAGAAATAGCCTATGAAGGGTGAGTAGTAGGAATTCCTTCCCAGACTGAGCTGAAGGAGTTCTGGGAGCATGGAGAGCAATGACCCTCTTGAAGCCTCGCCAGAGCCCTTGTATAAAAGCACTGCACGGTCACATTTGCAGGGATTAATGCCCTGTTAAAAGAGTTTCTTCTCTCCCTGCATTTGCCTGCATGCAGAATGGGAAAGCCAGCAAATCTGATGCTGTAAATGAGGCAGAGCCCCTCTGGATAGCTGGAGGCTTCTTGTAATGGCCCTGTCCCAGCTGCCAACACAGCCCGTGATGGATGGCCCCGGCATGTTCTGGCACACCACAGCCCCCTCATCATCTCCTTCAGACAGTTGCAGCATGAGGAAGACTAATGAGATCCAGAGAAACCCAATCTGCTGTTGGCCCCTCTGTTTCCATTTGCATGTCTGTTTTCTCCTCCAAGGCCATGTTTGTCCTTTGTTTAGGGGCTTGTTTGGCTTCTGATCTTATTCCAGATGCTTTTTCTGCTTAAGCCTTTCCTCATTCTGTTAAGGCAGTGAGCACAGACACTTCAGGGCCCACTTTGAGAAAAACTCCCTTGCCTCAGATGCTTGAGACCTTGCACCAACCCAAAACCACAGCATCCATTTGGTACTACCCAGCAGGCCAGGCAGCACACATTTCCTTCCAGCCAGACTCCCACAGCTGCTTCCCATTCCATGATCCTCAAAACCTCACAGGGGTGAGGATAAACCACCAGGTAGAAAGGTCTCCAGCTCTCTGAGCTCTCCAAAGACAGAAAGGACCCCTCAAAGGCTTCCTTTCTCTACGGCCCCGCAGCTCTCCCCTTGCTGACACCTGGATGAGCATCAGGACCCTGGTGATAAGACCCAGATGCTTGTGCTGTATGGTGTCAGTTCTGCACGGAACCCATCCCTGCAAGGGCAGGTGGTCTGGGAAGCATTTGGCAAGATGGGAACAGTTTGTCCTGCCAGCTAGCCCTCCAGCTTCAAACCAGCCTTTATTTATCTCTGAGCAAGGCTCCACAGCTGCTTTCAAAAAGCACTTGATGCTGAGCATTCTGGCTTCACATTTGCCCTGAAGAGCTCTTTTCTTTCCTCTCTTTGGGTTGCTTTCTCTTTTTTTCTCAACCCAAATTCAGATTCTGCTGGTGAAACGAGCAAAGGCTGAGAAGGCGAGCTAGCATGTGGTGCACACAGTGACAGCAAGGACACCATTTCCCACCACTAATGGTTTACATTCTACCATTAGTGCCTGCACAGTCTGCTCTGCTTCAGAGGAGCCACACAAGAGCTGTTTCCTTCACCCAGCTTGCCAAGCTGTCTCCATGCTCCCAAGGCACCTCCATCATGTAGGAACTAGATCAGGTCTAGATTTACACAAGGGTTTCTTGTCAGCATGGGCAGCTTCACATCAAGCACCCAGCAAATGAGTGGGGACTTCAGCGTGCGACTTCACTTTCGCTTTGCTCTGCTCTTAGATCCCCCTGCAGTCCTGTGCCCATCTCCAGGGTCCCCAGCACAAGAGGGCCATGGAGCTGTTGGAGCAAGTGCAGAGTAAAACCATGGAGATGCTGCAAGGGCTGGAGCAGCTCTGCTCTGGAGCCAGGCTGAGAGAGCTGGGCTGGGTCAGCCTGGAGAAGAGAAGGCTCCTTAAGGGGAGACCTGAGAGCAACTCCAGTGCCTAAAGGGGCTATAGGAAACCTGGAGAGGGGCTTGGGACAGGGCCTGTAGGGACAGGACAAGGGGAATGGCTTTAACCTGACAGAGGGGAGACTGAGATGAGCTCTTAGGCAGAAGCTCTTCCCTGTGAAGGTGCTGAGGCACTGGCACAGGGTGCCCAGAGAAGCTGTGGCTGCCCCATCCCTGGCAGTGTTCAAGGCCAGGTTGGACACAGGAGCTTGGAGCAACCTGCTCTAGTGGAAGGTGTCCCTGCCCATGGGAGAGATTGGAACTGGATGAGCTTTGAGGTCCCTTCCAACACAAACCATTCTATTCCCAAACTCCTCACAGAACAAAGCTCAAAGATAAATTTAAACCATTATCCCTGCCAGGAGCAAAGAAGACAGGACCTGGATGCAGTGTCAGCAAGTTGCAGGTCACGTACCACTTTGTCTTCCCCCCCCCAGGTGCAACACAGCCCCTGTTTCTCCCCTTCCCACTGCACCAGCTGCCAAGTTGGGCTGGAGATCTGAGCACCTCTTGGCATGAGGCTGACTCACAAATGGTTCTTTGTGGTGATTTTTTGCTTTAGCATCATAGTTTTAAACACTGCTTCTACAGGATCCAAGCATGCCAGGAGATGCCGATTTTTGGAACAGGCCACCTGCACTGGGTTTACTAGCAGCAGGGCTAGTGAGGAGTTTAGCTTGAAACCGGGACAAAGTAGAGAGAGCTTCCTCCTACCATCCCCTGTCATGCTGCAAGATATCTGCTGCCCCTGGTATCTGTGCTGAGATATGAGACAGCTCAAACAGGGTAGAGCCTACCCTAAGTAAGAAGTGAAGAGCTGAGTGCAAGCATCTCCAGGACCTGCCCAAGCCAACTGAGTTGTAGGCTCATAAAATCATGGAATGGTTTGGGTTGGAAGGGACCTTAAAGCTCATCCAGTTCCGACCCCTGCCATGGGCAGGGACCCCTTCCACTAGAACAGGTTGCTCCAAGCCCTGTGTCCAACCTGGCCTTGAACACTGCCACGGATGGGGCAGCCACAGCTTCTCTGGGCACCCTGTTCCCCACAGAAAAGAGGCATTGCACAGCATGGACACAGCCTTTGGAGATAGCAGAGATCAACCCAGTGGACTTCAGCCCTGCTTTCACCCCAGGCAGGCAGTGAAACCCACAGCCCTGCAGGCTCCCACATCGGGAATTCCCTGGGGCACCCATGGCCTTGGCTGGGGCAGAGGAGCATTCTGGAGTATTGCACAGTCACTAGGAAATGAAACCAAGCACTGTGAGAAGAGGGCAATTCTGTAGCTGTATCACACACAGGGCACTTCTTCTTTTGTTCTTTGCAATACAGTGGCTGTCATCCATCACCCTAAATGCTGACTGGTGCCTTCCTAAAAGCAATGTCAGCCAGATAAGAGCAGTAAGTTACAGGGTCTTTCACGGAAAGCACTTAATTTCTCCACCAAAGACCACCTCAGCAGCTCACAAGTGTCCTGATAGTAAATGCTGTTTTTCTGGAGCAGCAATCCCCCCAGAGAGAGTAGAGAGCCATAGCTTGGTAAGTTAAACAAGATTGAGGAATGCTCATGTAAACACAGTTGTGTGCTTGCGGTTTGGGGACAGTCAGTGCTCATCCCACCACAGAAGGGGTTTTCCCAGCTGGAACATCTGCAGGAAAGAAAATCTTTCTGCTTTCTGTGGGAATCCGTAGAAGAGTGAGATGTGCTTGTGGAGGAGGTGGACCAGAGCCACAGAGCCGAAGAGCCCCAAGGCAAACAAACACGCATATCACACCTAGCGCATCTGCAGGGACACAGCACAGCTGGCAAACCCCTCTGGACAGGCACAGAACAGCCATCACTGGGGCAAGAGGAGTCCAAGGAAACTGGGCAGAAACTGGGAAGAACAGGGCCAAGAGACAGAGGGAAAAGGAGGCCACAGGGTTAGAGGCTCGCACTTGGTAGAGCTAAATAAAGACCACAGAAAGAGCATCTGAGTGATCCTGACTGCTGTCAATACTTTGTCTCTCCCTTTCTATCCCAGACAAGGGAAGAATTTTCATGCTTATGAGTTTAATGCATCCCTTGGGCTGCACATCAATGTCATAAATTCATGAGAAGCTCCAAAATCATCTCTTCTTTGCTACTGCCCTTTTCCTGATCCTCACCCCATGGCTGTCCCTGCCTTCTGCTCCCAGGCAGAGCTAATGGAGCTCCCAGATCCTCATTAGTCCCCTCCATGCCCCATGCCTTCAGTCTGAGCTGGCTGGTGTCCTCTCACCTCAGCCTCCCACAGACCCAGCTCTGTTTTGCCATGCAGACATGCTGTTTTGCTGTGGTTTCAGAGCAACTGAGGAAAGGAAGGAGGGCAGGTTCTCCCTAGCATCCTGTCCAGAGAGCACACCTTGGGGAGCAGAGGAAACCTTACCTAGAGGTAGTGCTAAGCAGGAACACAGGAAGAAGAGGTAGAGAGTGCCACAGAAATGTCACTAAGCCTCTCACCACTGCCAACAGGTTGATTGAGAGGGATGGGCAACAGGGAGGTACTTTCCAGAGACATCTGGCAGGAGGACAAGTCCCCTATCTGCTTGTCCTTCTGGTTTTCTCTTTAATCTCCAGTTTTTACTGCTACTGTGCATAAAGAGAAGACGGGTGCATCTGAGGGCAGAGAGGATGGGTTCCCCCTTCCTTTACAAAGGGTACCTTTAGCCCTGGGATCTGATCAAGGTTGCACCTGGCTTATGGCTGAGCCTACAATGCAATGAGCTGTAGTACCTGAAACTTGTAAAAGCACAGAGCTGGGCCCTGCATCGCACAAGGGTCCCCATATCAGACAACTTCTGGGCTCAGTTTGACCCCTCGGATTCAGGACAGTAAGAGCACCCTGGTCCCATGTTCCAGTCCTGGGGATCAGGCCATGGAAGTGCAGGATGGGAAATACCGCCAGGAAGAGTTCAGCTGCAGGGATGGCACCAGCTCCTCTGAGACCCACACCCTGGCCAAGGGTCCTGGCACCTTCCCACAAGCCAGATCTCAGCAGGAAGTGTCCAGACAAGCAGCACTGGTTATGATATGCCAGGAATGAGAGGGGAGCAAGCAGGGGCCTGAGGATGAGTGATGCCAGACCTGGATCCTCTCCATCACCCTCACACATTACTGTTCAGGCAAGAACAAACAGTGCAATGGGATAAGACTAAATGGGCTGCCCATCACATGGCTTCCCACAATTCCCAACTGTCCAGGTGTCCCATCTCCTCACAAAATCCCAGACAGGTCCCTGAGACCTTAGCAGTTTGGTCCAGCACTGATGCTAAGAGAGCTGTGCCTATGGGAAGTAGCCTCTTGACATCAAGTAGGGGAGACCACCAGCATGGAGGACAGCCAGCCCTTGCGCTGGCAAACATGCCCAGGGCATGTTCACAGATCCCATGGATGCCTCTGCACCAGACAGCAATAAGAAGAAGCCATCAGAGCTGCAGGACTGGAGCAGTTTTAGCCCCTGCAGTGCTGCTCGCCTTGTCTGTGGCTGCATGTGGGGCTCCAGGAGCAACAAACACAAACGTGAGGGATGCTGGTGACAGTAAAAGTCCCCATACATCATGTCTTTGGAGGCAAGGGTCCAAGCCAGTTCCACTAAAGCCCCTGGAAGGGGTATTTTATTTCTGTTGCTGCAGAGAAGCAGGCAGCTATTCTGCTATGGTCCTTGAATGGGTGAGAATGTCCATGGAGACCCTGAGACTGCAGCAGATTGTGCCTGCAGTGACTTGTGCCCTTTGAATGCAGCCTGGGGATCATCCAAGACAGGGGCCTGCAAGAAATCTGGAGAGAGGCTTTTTACAAGGACATGTAGGAACAGGACAAGGGGAATTGTTTTAAACTGAGAGAGGGGAGATTTACATTAGAAATTAGGAAAAACTTCTTCATGCTGAGGCGCTGGCACAGGGTGCCCAGAGAAGCTGTGGCTGCCCCATCCCTGGCAATGTTCAAGGCCAGGTTGAATGGGGCTTGGAGCAACCTGCTCTAGTGGAAGGTGTCCATGCCCATGGCAGGGGGGTTGGAATTGGATGAGCTCTAAAGTCTCTTCAACCCAAACCAGTCTATGATTCTATGACAGGTGAGAGAGAAGTGCTTTCAAGATCCTGGCAGCCAGAGAACAACCCGAAGTGTACGCAGTATTCTTAAATAGGTGCAGCCTTTCCTTTCTTTCCAGGCTTTGTGCACAGTTACCAGCAGAACAGCTCTTTTGTCAGCTCCCTAGCAAAGCTTTTCAGTTCTAATTTTTTATAACTGCACAACATGTGAAATACAGGTCCTGGGCATGGATAAAGGGCTGCAGAGATTGCTCCGGAACACCTTACACCAAAGTGGTCCCAGTACATCGCCCCAGACCTGCTGAGAGCATGTCTGGATCGTACTGCAGCAAAACCTGGTGCTGCCCCAGCAGTCCCTGAGGATGCAGTTTGGGTAGGTAAAGAGCAGGAAAAACACAGCTGGGAGTGAAAAACAGGAGGGCTTGGAACACTTTATACTGAAATTAGCTCTTGGCTGGGTTTTTGACGCGGCAGTGACAGGCTGCTTTCTCCAAGGAAAGTGGCTGCTTCCCCCTGAAGAGATTGTTGACATTTGTATTAGAAAAACTCACTCTGTAGTTTATGAAACACTGAGCCCTGCTGGTTCTGACAGATTTCCAAGAATGGGGCTCTGAAATAGGGAAAACTGCTGCAGGGCTGGGGGAGGGACAGACAGCCAGGACCTGGCCCAGGACATCAATCAGGGGTAAGGGCAGCCTGCTGCTGGAGCTGGAACCTGGATCACCATCCCCTAGAGAGCCACAGGAAACAAGGACCTGACTGGGATCTGTGCTAAATGGCTGCATTGCTGTGAGGAGGGCACATTTACTGATCCCAGAAGAGATGCGTACAGCCACGCTTTTGCAGGCAGGTTGGCCAAGTGACCCCACAAACTGATGGAAATTGACAAACCTGCTTCCAGCATCACAGAGAACGGTGCAAGCCCCCTGTCCCTCAGCTTCCCAAGGAACTGGGCCAGGACACAGTGCTCCTTGTCAGGTTACCCTCCAGTCAAGGATGAACCTGGTCTGCTGAAGGCTAAGCCTCTCCTGCAGCCCCAGGGACCCGTACCAGCAGCAGCAGCTTAGCCATGATGCAGATCCACCTGGAGAATCCCTCCTTCCCCAGCCATTGCCCCTCACAGGTCATGGAGCGAGCAGCAGGAAGGCTTTTGCCCCAACAAGTACCAGTTATCCTCCTTTCCCACTCACACTGTTTATCTTGGCCTCTTCCCATACCAGCCTTCTTCCTCTTCCTACTCCAGATTGTATTGCTGGGGCTGTCACTGTAGTTAATGAGCTGGGACAGAGCTGGTGCTCTGGGAAAGTCACAACAAGAGACAGCCGAGCCCAAGGCATTGCATATCCACAGGGAGGAGGGTCCCAGAACAGGGAACACAAGAAAAAGGAGACCCGGGGCAGCAACCAAGGGAGCAGCAGTACAGGGGAGGAAAAGAAACAGGGTTATGTTTGCATTCAACAAGTGCCAGCAGAAGCCATCTGGTGGCTGGACATCCTCTGGCTTGGACAGCCCAACCACTGCACTGCTGTGGATGCTACTGTAGTGTCAATGGGCCCGCAGCCTGCAGGAATAGCCCCTGGCTTGTCTCACTGTCAGCCTGTGCCCTAGCTTGCTGGCTGGCACCAAAACCAGGCCAGGGGCAGTGATAATGATTAATGATGTGGACAGTCATGAATGACACCATGGTCTATGGGAGGAGAGCATGGAGCTTGGCTGTTGGCTGTGCAGATCCCACCCGTCCTCATTCAGCCCATGATTCAGCTGAATGGAGCAGCTTCACTCAAGTATCACATGGATCATGCGAAAAGGCAATGCTCAAGTGGACGTGCTGCCACACTGGTGCAGCAAGGACAAAGTCCAGGAGATCCAAGACTTGGGAAGAAAACAGCTCAGGATTCCAAGCTCATCAGTGACAAGGGGCAGGATCCCCTCCATCCATGGTTGTGCCTAAGAGCAGGTGTCTTCTCCCTGGCTCCATTTCCCCAAAAGCTCTCTCTCATTGCCTGCACCCCAGACGCTAGCAAGCACCAAACTAATAGGGCAGTCCACACTGTGACTCAGTTTCCCTTCACCACAAGGACAAAAGACCTGCTCCTGAAGCTTTTTCTCCATGTCTCATGCATCTGTGAGAGCAGAGAGCTCACCCGAGCAGTTCTGCCAATGGGACTGAAGTGTTCTAGGCTGGATGGTGCAATACCAGCACTCTCCCTCCTACCCCATCTCTGCAATACGGTGCCTTGGGGATCTTCTCTGTCAGCATTGATGAGCAACACAGAGCACAGTACCTGCCCCAACAAGATGCTAAGGTACTACCAGGACAGGCTTGCAGCCCAGCTGCTGTAGAATGTGTCTTTCACCCCTATGAAACCCTCTTTTTCCCCTCCTTTCACCCCAGCACAGGCCCCGCTGCCATAGAGCATCACTGGCAGCACTGCCTTGCGCACCCCATGCTGGTCTTTGGGCTTAAACACAAAGCAGGTCAACCACCAACTGTCTTTTCTTTTTATTTAACAAAATCACAGCACAGTGAAAATGAGGGAGAAGCAGCAACTTACATCTGTAATTGTTTCATTGAAGAGATCTAGCAGCAAATACCTGTGGCATGAACACTGCTTGTTCACTTCAGGCAGGGTGTGAGCATGGTGGCAGGCTGGAGGACCAAGGAGGAGGGCAATGTCCCTGAGGATAGCAGGGGCTGAGGACAACATCACTGCCACCACTCTGCCACCACAATGTTACTGGCTCTATTTCTGCCCATGCAAGAAGGACAAGAGATGAAACAGTTCAGGGAAGTCAGGGCATGAGAGAGGAAATGCACAGACCATGGTATCCCCTAGGGCATCTATCTTGTGCCACAGTGCATGGCCAGTAAGGAACATCCCCATCACACTCCTCCATCCCCACACTGTCCCATCCTCACAGCTCTTCCCAGGGACTCAGTCTTGGGACTGATGGTGGAAACCACAGGGATCAGGCTAGCACTGGAGGTCCCAGCTGCTGTGTAGAGGGAAGGCTGAGACACTCCAAATTCATCTTGCAGAATCCACCAAACAGCTTCCAGGCTGCAAAGGTGGTGGAGCCTCAGGTCCAGCAGCCCCTGGCTCAACCTCACACAGGTTGCTGGGTCACACTGGAGGTGATAGAGGGGAAAGGAGAGAGCAGGCAGCGCTCTGCCCAGCCCCACACATTTGCACGAGTGCTGAAGAGGTTGGCTTGTGGCTGGACATGGAAGCGGATTGGATCCATTAGCTTCAGATTCACAGCTGGGAGCCAGCCCCACTCCAGATGCTGGGGCTGGCCATGGGCTTCTTCGGAGCCTATTTGCCCTGGTGTTTGGCCTGGGAAAGTGAAAAACTCAGCAGTGACAAGTGTGATGCTTGGGGCAGGAGCCTCCCCAGAGTCTCTTCCATGTGAACAGGGTGGTCACCAAGGGATGGATGACCTCCTGTGGGCAAGCCATTGCGATGGGGACCTGGCAGGGCTTGTAAAGCACCCACTAAACTTATTGCAAGCCTGTGGCTGCATTTACTTGGGGTGTAAGAGGGACTGTGAGAAGCCAAGCTGGTCCCAGCAGGAGGGATGGAGACAAAGTGCCCGTGCCTCAGTAGAGCATGTCCCAGCTCTTCCCAGCATCACAGTCACACAAGAAAAAGCCTGTTTGGTGATGGATAAACACACACACACACACTGACTGCCCTATTTCCAGCTGAGAACAGGGATGGCTCTTACCTTCCTGGCAAAGCTGGCATTCAGCTTCTCTTGGAGAAGAAGCACCCATGGGGCCTGAGGGGGGGCACAGAGGCGCCTGCCCTTTGTGGTGATGAACCTGACAGGTCCATGGGGAAGAAGACCAAGATGAGGTAAGCAGGATCCCCTGAGCATGCTCAAGCACAGCTCAAGCTCTCACCCACTGCCTCCCTCACTTGCCCTTCCCCATCCCTACATAAAGATGACTTTCTTCCCTGTGTTCTGTCCCATGTTTCCCCTACTGCCCACCCCCCCCACCTCCCCCCAGCAGGTCTTGCTGTGGCTGAGCCTTTAATCTCCAAGGTCTCTTCCCTATTCCCTCAACCCCAAAACCAGCTCAACAAACCTCCTCCTCCAACTCTGCTTTGCCTCTCCCCCTGCCTCCCTGCAGGGTCCATCCCTCGGTCATCACCAAGGGGCTCTTGATGATCACCCCTGGGGCTGTGTCCCTCACCCATGACCACCCTGGGGCAGTTGTCTCTTACACAGCAGCCGGAATAAGGCAGCCATCCTGAACGAGCTGGGGCCGGTAAGCCTTCACTATCCGTGCTGGGATGGGAACATTCTTTGTCCCCAGGCAGCAGTCAAGGACGTTGTTCCCACCATGCACTGGAGGAGGAACACACCATGCAGCTGTTCGGATGCACCTTCACCCAGCCATCCTGGAGGGTGAAGGTGCTGTGGGGCAGGATGGTGTCCTATGCACATGCAGGCAAGAGCTTTATTGCTCCCACACCCCTCTTTCCAACAGAAAGCAGAGATGAGAAACAGCAGGTTGATAGAAGACAGTGTTTCTGCATGCATGCATCCCTCCATAGCATCACCAGCAGCAGCAAGCAAGGTAGCACAAGGGGCTTTATCTGTCTAGAGGATACTGCAATACAGACATCAGCAACCCCATCACCAGCCCATCCTGTATAGAAGGGTCCTGTGACATCTGGGGGACCCAGATGCCTGCATTTCACTGTGGGGTAGGGAACCTCAGTCACCCTCCAAGCAAATGCTGTATTCACTGTTAATGCCCACTGAGGCTGACAGAGCCCAGGGATGCCTGTAGCCCCATGCAGCAAGGTGTGGTGTAACACCACAAGCTACCTGGACTCCCCAGATTCCCATACCAGAGGCCTGGTATCACCCACACAGACATATGTGACCTGTGCAAACACCACATCCCACACAAACATCTCCTCAAACATGGATTATGCACTAGCACACACCTTCCTTTCCGCTCCCAAGCCATGCCGCTTGTCCCCAGCCTGCCCACGGTCAAAGGATACTCCCTTTGGTAAGCTGGTCTAGGGCACAGGGAGGCAGGATTGCTCCACAGCCGTTCCCAAGCACAGCTTTCCAGACTCAGAACGCTGCAGGCTGCTGCCTGGACTTTGGGCAGGGTAGAGTCCTTCTGGGACAGGTTATAACAGAGGATGCAGAGGCCTGGGGCAGACCCCCACGTCTGAATCTCTTTAAGAGTCCTCTGGAAATTCAAAAGAGAGCAAGAAACCTTCCTTGCACAGGAAAGGCAGACTGAGAGGTTCCCTCTTACCTTTCAGGGCACATCCCAGCACCAGGAGACCGAGGTAGAGAAGCTGCAGCTTCTGCATTTTGCTGCTGAGTCTGGCAGTGGATGGGCTGGAGGCGATGGTGAGGTTCAGGTAGCAGAGGTGAGCTCTGCACTGCTGCTGGTTGCACCCCTCTGATATTTATCCTTCCAGCCCCGTGGCTTTCACTTTCCATTGGAGAAGAGGGGTGGGAAGTTGCAACAAGTCTTACCACAGGCCGGATTTTAATCTACGAGCAGTTCCCGAATATCCCATCTGCTTTCCCTTAAGCCAGCTGCTCTGTGGTCCCAGAGCCAAACACCCTCACAGCCAGCACACAGGCCACAGGGGCTGCAGCTCCAGGGTCCCTTTACCCTGTGAAAGCACCCGAGGGCTCTGGGCCAGCACATGAGATGTCTCATTCCATTCAATTCCCAGTCCTAGATGTCTCTGGAACATTCCCATTAGATATCACACAGGCTCAATCCCCTGATGCTGCGGGAAGAATGTGCCTCAACCCTAATTTTGGGGTATGTATCAGTACTGGGATGATGTCTGAGCCCCTGCATCTGGTTCCAAGAGCTTGTTTGGTTCCCTCTGCCTTCCCCAGTGCCTGGCAGGGGGACACATCCAAAGCTGATGCATGGAGTAGAGAGCCCAGCCAACATTCTCTGCCCCAGGACTGCGATCTCAGATGCCAAAAGACAACCTGGTTTCCGGGTGACAGCAATCAGCTCATGGCCAGAGACAGCCACAGGGCTTCCTGGAAACAGGTTCTCACAGCACAGGAGCAGAAACTGCCCATGGAGCCTGTGAGCACAGCAGCTCACATGGGCACTGCAGGGAGTGATCAGTGTTCCCACTGCAAACCTTATCAGGAGCACAGGGATGGGGCTGTTTATCCAGGGGATGGTGACTCATAACCTACCAGTGCTACCTGCGGTGATGTTCCTTAACCAGCCTGCTTCAGCCCTGATACATATCATTGTGGGATGCTGAGAGTGGTGGGGTTGTGCAGACCAGAGAAGGGATGGTGAAGGGGGTCTCACTGCTTTCAGCAGCTGCCTCAGAGGGGTTTGTAGAGATGCCTCAAAGGGGTTTGGAGAGGTGTCAGGGACAGGCTTTTCTTGGAGGGACTCAGGGACAGCACCAGTTGCACCCATAGAAATTCCCATTGATAACAGGAAAAATGTTTCCCCACAAGGGAGAAGAATTCCTAGAGCAGCATCTACATCCCTCCACCCTCCCCTTGCTCCAGCTTTGGCCTGTCCTGGCATTTCAGTGGAAAGCACTGCACAGCCCTTCCACAGGGACAAATATCTACCCGGGGACAAGACACAGAGCTGGGGCTTGGAGACCTCATTGGGACCTCTGCTCTCAGGCACCAGCAGCTCTGCCTCTTCCCCACAGCACAGTGAGAAGCAAGAGGAGACTCTTACCCTTTGGCCTTACCCAGGGGCTGGTACCACTGGCCCCAGTCCTCCATCCTTGCACTGACACCAGCCTCGTGCAAGGGATGGTCTCCTCCATCAGGAAAGCATCACCTCCGGCTGTTCCTGTGCCCAGGCAAGCCGGGGCTGTGCCACAGGGGTTAGGCAGAATGAGCTGCACAAACAGGATGTGCTAGATTAACTTCAATCAGCACCTGCCTTCTTAGAGCACTCACAAGCTATTAGAGAGAAATCTTGGCTGGCAGAAGGGGAATTTAGGTGGAGGAGGATTAGCATCAGTCATCAGCCCCGGTCTTCCTGTGGGGATGAGGATGCAGGGTAGCTCAGGAACAGGTCTGCCTTTGGTCTCCCCGTGGTGCTGTCCAAGTGATGCCATAGCAGGGGGAATCACAGCTCCTGGCTGCTGGTGGCCAGACCTCTAGGAACAACCTGTCCTAAGCCACAGCCCGCTCCTCCCCAGTGGCAAAGAGGGAGCCCCAAAAGCAGAGCCCTGACCCACTGGCAATGGATGATGGTGTTGCTGTCCATCAGCAGACCCCCACCTCCTCCATGGCAGCTACCAGAGCATGCCCAAGGGAAGGGGTGCTGGGGGTCTGTCATGTGGGGTACTGGTCCCCAGCCACTTTCCTGGCACACAGGGAGCCGCTTCTGGTTCCCATCTGGGCAAAAGGAGCATGTCCAGTGTTGGGAATACACCCTGGGGGTAAACCCTGCCAACACACAGGCAGCAAAGAGGGTCTGCCTCCTCCCAGCAGCTGTCTGGGTGCTGAGTGGGTGAAAGCATGGCTCTTCCCATCGCCTTTGCTACTCAGGAGAGGCACGGGAGAGTGAGAAATGGGGCTTTCCGCCCGCATTGTGAAAGGGGAATGTGGTGGGTTTCCCCCTCCACTGGGGTCAGTGGGATTTCTAAGAAGAGAGCGGTCATTTCTGAAGTGCATCCCTATGGCATGTAGGGAGGTTGCTCCACCCCCCTCGCAGGGCTGAGCCTGGGGATCAGAGGAGACCATGCGGATGAGGAACAGGGGATTTTTCGGGATCCAGGCTATTCAGAGGCACACACAGGCAGGGAATCGTCAGGGAATCTGGTGCAATTTGGGAAAAGGGGAGAGCATTTTGCGCGCTGACCCATTTAAGCCTCATTCAGAGCAATTTGGGAAGGCTGGAGATGCAGCCCTGAGGATACCACAGTCAGCGCAAAGCATTCCTGAGTGCTCGCCCTGCAGAAGCTTTGGTAATGCAGTTATTAATTAAAGTGAAAACGAGGGGGAGTGCATGGGGGAGTCCCCATGGGAAACTGAACCCATCAATGTAAATGGGACATGTGAGCATCACCTCTAGGCTCTCCTCATTGAGCACCAGCATGCTGCCACCCTCATGGACACTTGCCATCAGTAGGATCCACCAAAACAGCAGCTTCCAGCTTGCCTGTAGGCTCCAGCATGCTCCATGGGGTGCTGTGCAGTGCTTTGCTTTCCACCTCTGAGCTACAGAGCTGGAAAGGGCAAAGGGGGGATTTCAGCAGCTTCCAGACACAGCCATTCCCTGGGGCAGCATCTGGCCTGGCTGCATTCACCTCATTGGGAAATACTGGACAGGCATCGTGTCTGTTCAATTTCCCTTGCAGCTCCCAGCATGAGGGAGTCTCCTGCAAGGCTCCCTTTGCAGTCCCAGCCCTGGTGCAGCACAGGGATTGCCACCAGCCCATGGGATTTGGGGTCCCCCCTGGCTCTGCAATAGCTGAGGAACCCAATCAAACTGATTTAAATGGAGCTAAGGGTTAAAAAAACAGAGCAAGTCATGCCTTTGCCCAGAGGGAGCAAAGATGTATCTGGATGCAGAAAGTGCCAATTCCTGCTCTGTTAGAGCCCATCTGTCCCTAGCACTCATTGACTTCAATGTCACTGGTGTTGAGGTCACCATCAGTGATGGGCAGCAGAGCCAAGATCACCAGTGATGGGCAGCAGAGCCAAGCTGGATCCCATTTGACCCCCCCCCAAGGTGAGAACCCATCTCCCTGCAATGCACGTGTCTCTCAGCATCATTTTTGGGAGGCATAATTTCCCAGCCAAGTGCTTCTTGCAAATGTCCACACAGGATGTGCTGTGATGGCACCAAGTCAGCAGTATCCAGGTGGGATGCTCCCAGCCCTGTCTTCCTGTTGTTACACTGCCTGTCCTCCGCTCTGCAATCTCTCATGGGTTTCAGGAAACAGGGAAACCAGTTGGAGACCTGTGCAACAAGCAACCCATCAGCAATTTCCTTGCCATCTCCCCTGTGATATGGCAGGAAGGATGCCTGGTGAGGCTGCACACCAAGCTCATCTGTGGACAGATCTAACAGCACACGGGATGGACCAAACCCCTTGGGGGCTGCTCTTCCTCACTGCTTTGTTAGCTCTTAGATTGGTGGTGGGCAGAGAAGGCTCTTGCTCTGGTGCAGCTCTGGGACACAGATAACGTTGACCCTGCCATGGGATATCCCCAGGGGAGAGCAGATGCTCTTCTGCTGTGCATTGGAAAGCCGCAGCCGAGGAGCAGGTCTGCAAACCCCAGGAGGGAAGCACAGGGACCTGGGGCTCTGGAGAAGGAGAACAGGCAGCATGAGGACATCCCAAAGCCAAGGGTCTCTAGCCAGCAAAACGGAGGATGGGGAAAGAGGCACTTGAGAGCTATGTGGGGTGGATAGGATGCTCTAGGCTGGGGACTCCTAGATCAGGATGGGTGCCAAGGATAGCCAGAGCTGGCAAATACCTTGAGGCAGGAAGGGTGGGAGTCTCTACTACCCACCTGCCACTTCTCCACCTCCTCTCTGTTCTGAAGACCATGACAGGTGGAGAGAGCACCAAAACCAACCTCGAAGCTTCAGCTGGAAGCCACAATTCCTCTGTCAACCACATAGCCCCAGTGTTGTGATGCAGAGCCCCAGTGCTGCAGCATCACCAGCTCCTGCTCCTCGGGAATTGCAGAGGGCAGTGGGATGGAGCCAGTGCCATGTCTGCAGGTGAGCTGTGATGGAGCTCAGCCCAGCATTGCAGCCCAACATGCTCCACTGCTGGCAAAAGCCAATAACTTGAGCTGTCATTTGGCTTGGGTTCAAGACTTAGAATCACAAACTCCCCTGTTGGCTCACTCAGTGGTTTCTGTCTTGCCTGAATACTTTCTGCTCCAGGGTGGCAGAGCTCTGCTAACCTTTTGCACTGCTTGCCTTCCCAGTCTATGGGGGGCTGTACATCCTCTGTCCCAGCACCCACTGCATCAACGCTTCTTTATCTTTGCACACGGGGTGAAGTAGAAGGTTTGTGAATCCTCTACGGTGTGAACCCTCCTCTGCTGCTTCACTGCAGCATCATCTCAGAGCATCTTCTTTACATTGCTTGTCTCATCTGTGGTCTATGGATTCAGCTCCTCTTTAGGGAATGGATGGGTTTGGGCCTGTGCTGCATGCTCCAGATTCTCACCTATCACCTCTTTCTTCAGCCTCTCCAAGGAAATCTCCCCAGAAGTGTTTCCCTGGTGCCATCTCACCATGGCAGCAGCACTGCAGCCATCTGCCTCACCAGCAAGAGGCTCCCACTAGCCCTGACACCTTGTTTTCCTTAAATGCAGCATTCTGCAGTAAAGCTGGAAGTGATGTGCAAACGCCCATGCATGTCCATGCTTATACGTGCCTTCCTGAGAATAACATAAACTCTGTCTTTCCCCCACAAACCCTGCTTTAAGGATAAAGTTTAGGGTAAATTAGAGCACCCCCATGGGCATTTTTAACCAGTTTTAGCCTAATGCCCACTTAGCATTTGAAGGGGGAAAAACCCACCTTTGTTTACATTTGTAGCCACGGAGACACCGGGATACATCTCACACTCTGGCTCACTCCTGCCATCTGCTCCTGCTTTGCTGTTTGCGGTTGCAGATGTATTCTGCTGTGCCTCATTTCCAGGGGTATTTTGCAATCACTCCCAAATGTCCTGACCCTGCACCAGCCCAACAAGGCATCCTACAGGATGCAGAAGAATGCAGGGCCAGCCTCGCAGGGTTGGATGCCTGGACAGTACAGGGCTGCCTCCAGCCCCGGTTGACTCCCACCCTGCCAGAGTCAGTTCCCAGGCTCCCAACAAAGCCTGGCCAAGAGCACAGCCTCTTTAATAACTTGGTTTAATGCTGTCTTCCCAAAGCATCTGGGAGCACAGAGTCCCTGCAATGAGCAGGGAAGGTCAGAGTTGGAGGAACAGCTTCTACTGTGAGCAGATGCCATGCACAAACCATATTGTGCCCCCCTCCCCCCATGTTTGGGGGGTTTTCAGGCCCCCCATACTGGGGATGGCTGAGCAAACAGGATGAGTTCACCTTGCTGGGCAGCACAGCTGCATGAGATGGAATTTGCACATCCCTGTGCCAACACTGCACCCCAGGGACACAGCACCCATAAGGATGCAGAAACTAGGCCGGGGGCATGACGGTGCACAGGGCAGGAGAGCAGCCCCCCATACAACCCTTCTCTCCACACCAAACTCAATCACAACAGCCAGCACGAGTGAGTTTGGTTGTAAATGATATGTTTTATTGCCTTACATCCTGTCCAAAATCCCATCTGGCACTTGGCCACCTGCTCCCACATGGAGAAGCGGGCAGCACAGAGACAACTCAGTTCCCATCCCATACACAGGGCCGGTATCTTGGACTTCACAGTTTCTTTGCACAGCCTTACAATAATAAATGTAAACGCCTGCCTAATAAAGCAGTCAAGCCAGATAAATGTGCTAGATAGAAACACCCAGCTGCAAGCTTTACACCAGCCAACACACAGCTTTTGCTGATACTGTTAAGCTCTGCAAATCCTATTATTGCAATTTAGGACTTAATAGACCTCTACTGACCAAAGTCCACGTCTCTGCAAGCAGATAGCACTGCAGCTGCCGTGCAGACCTTTGCCTCGCTCCATCTCAGCATGCTGGAGGGGGTTTGCAAGCAGTGGGAGATGCCATTCACAGCCAGCCCTGTCCCGAGTGTTTGTCCCCCCTTCTACTTGCAGTGTCACCCTATGGTGTCCTCGGGTCAGTGAGTTACCATTTCACTAAGGCTCTGGGATAGAGCCACTCGCAAATGGCAGTAACCATGAATTTCGCAAAGTCTTCTATTCCATCTGCACAGCATGCAGTTTTCACTATTTGCGCTTTTCAGGGTTGGGAAGAAAGTATATGAGAGTTGGTTTTCTGGTTCTCCTCCCCTCAACACCAGAAAAAAACCCAAGTATTTGGCTTAATAATGTCTGAATCTGACAGCAGCAAAACCAAGGGAGGTAAAAAGGTAAAATGCCACTAAAGTGAATAATTGGTTATGGCTTCATGGCAATTTCGTGCCTAGAAAGACTTAATAAAAATCAAAGGGACAAATCCTGTTGTGCTCCAAACTACACTGCAACAGTGAGCTATAAACGCCAGCAGGGAAAGCCTACAACAGCTTTGATGTACAAACACAGTCACCACCATTGTCCCCACATTCTCCATCTCACCTGCTATTAACTGCCCTGCAAGGAAGACCCCAGCAAGCTGCCCAGGCAGGACCATGGGGACATGGGACCGGCTGGCACCCCACAGCCCTGCAAGCCGAAAAGAAGCAAACAGGTAAGAGGGAAATTAGCAGCATCGAACATTTATTTGGTAGAAAAATAAGGGCAATTTTCCAGTAAAAGCCAGACAGCAGCAGAAAGGGTACCCCGTGAAGCACAAAGAGCCAGAAGTAGAGCTTTCCAGGAAGGCTGAATTGAAAGCACAGTCTTTAAAATATAAATAGAAAAGTATAAAAAACACCCCTAAAAAGTCACAGGAAAAGCTGCCATCCTGTCAGGCTATAGAAATCCCCTCTGGTGGGAAAGCTGCACCATTCCCCCTTGAGGCTATGGCTCAGCTCCCACATGGGTCCAGGTCCCTGCTGGCATGGCCATGGGGCGAGCAGGAACCTGGGTACCCCTTGCTGCCAACCTCTGGGGCAGGCTTGGCAGTGCCAAGGGGGCTGAAGAGAAGAGGAGAGGAGAGGAGAGGAGAGGAGAGGAGAGGAGAAGAGAAGAGAAGAGAAGAGAAGAGAAGAGAAGAGAAGAGAAGAGAAGAGAAGAGAAGAGAAGAGAAGAGAAGAGAAGAGAAGCGAAGAGAAGAGAAGAGAAGAGAAGAGAAGAGAAGAGAAGCCCCCTTGGCCAGCCCCATCCTTGCCCCAGGGCCAGCTCTAGAGTAGATGGTGTGGGTGGTCCATAGATGTCCATTGCCAGGTCACTCATCAGTGGGGAAGGCATCTGTCCTAAGGAAGACAAAGAGAGGGTATCAGTGAGAGCACCCACCCCAGCCAGGGGCCCATTGCCTTGCATGGTGTGCTTCACCTGTCCCAAAGCATTGTCCTTGTCCCAGCAGCTCCAGAAAGAAACATGATTTTAAGGTAAGCACAACCATGACTCTGGACCCAGAATGCCCACCTTCCCATGGGGATGGATTGGGATGGAGGGCAGCACCCTCATCCCATCACCCTGATGTCCCCAGTGCCCCTCACCTACCTCTTCAGGCCTGATTCAGACCTGCTGTTGCTTCTGATGCTTGGGTCTGCCTCGGTAACGTGGGGGTCCCTTCTTGTCCTTCCTGACCCTCTTGTCCAGGTTCTGCATCAACTTCTGGACAGCAGAGTCACTGGGAGAGGCACAGATCTTCTTGTTCTTCTTGGTGGTAAACCTGGGGGCATGGGCAGAAAGGTTTGTTGGGGGTGGGCAGGGGGAGGGCATGGAGCAGGAGGGTCTGGCTGGAGCCAAACTGCTTTGGACAGTCCCAACCGTAGCAGGGTACTTACACAACAGCATGCAGCATACATCCTGACTCAGGTTTTTGGAGGACATAGGAAGTCACTCGGTTGCCAGAGATGGGTTTCTGGCTGTACTTCAAGCAGCAGTCCATGCCTAAGCTGCCAATGCCTGGGAGTAAGGTGGGAGTGTGGGATTTTGGACCCTTGCAAAGCCAGGGCATCTTCCCACCCCCCAAAAGAGCACAGTACAGCTGAGTTACGGCACAAGGTGGCATTCATGGAGGATGATGCTCTAGCAGCATGTGAGGGTGGGAGCTCTCAACCCCAGCACCCAGTTGCAGGTTGGACCCTACACCTTGAATACATGATGCCCATTTCAGTGATGGCAGAGGGGAAACTGAGGCGGAGATGAGAGAGAGACCAAACCTTACTCTCCTGCCTGTGATTTGCATCTGTGCTGTTGCCCCACCAGCCACATGCACACACACTCCCAAACCAAGGCCATGCACCATTACACATACACACACCCTCCACCCCAAACCTCACACTCAAATGTGGGCAAACACACCCCATGCACTGCAACCACAGCACCCTGTGAGCACCCGCATCCCCAGGGCTTGGTGCCTCTTACCTTGAGCCTGGGTGATGAGGATGGTGGCAGCCAGCAGAAGCAGCGGCAGGAGGAGGCGCAGAGCCATGTCGAGTGCTGAGCAGTGCAAGGAAGGAGAGCAGGACGCGCACTGCTGCCTAGTGCTGGGGCTGCTCCTATTTATCTCGGACGCCCTGCTTTCATTTTCGGCCAGCCTGGCAGGCAGCCCACCAGCTGGCCAAGGGATGGGTGATGGAGAAGAGGGAGGGTGGGGGATTCCTGTAAACCACAACCCTCCCCCCCCGCTTCGGATGCGTCCTGTCTTGTTCCCAGCTGCCCATCAGGACCCTGGGTACCAGGCTGGGACACACCGGAGATGCGGTCCCCACCACGGTTAGATGGGTTTGTAGGCTCCTGTTTCTCCTGCCTGGCCTCTCAACCTGCCACTACCTGCGCTCAGAGGGCTGGGTGCTGGTGCTTGTTCCCAGGGCAGGAGCCCTGGAGGGTGGCCAAGCCATTAGGGACACCAAGGAGCCAATCAGTTTTGAACCCCCACCTCATGCTTTGCTCCCAAGCCACTTGCTCCCACAAGTGAGAAGGGGCTCAGGGTGACCCCATATCGCAGCCCCCCCCATCCCTGTCTGGCTCCCTGGGACCTCCCCAAATAGCTGAACACATCTGTAGGGCTGGGATGTGCAAGAAGCAGACTGTACATGGAACTGGGGGGGATAGCACAAAACACTATACATTGGTGCTGTCACCCAGTACTGGGGAGCTGAAGATGGGTAGCAATGCTGAGGTAGCTGACTCCTGAGGTTTAACACAGACAAGATGCAAACTCTCAACGTGAGCATGATGGACTAACCCTGTGCAGATGGATGGGTTGGGCACGGCTGGCAAGATAGGGGCTATGCAGAAGTAGACCTGGGGAAGCTGAACAGGACCCCACTGAGCACTCCAGTGGGGAGCAAGGCCACTGAAAGAGGTAGCACATGGCTGGACCAGGTCCTGAGCAACCCAGTTTAAACACTGGAGCACTGGTCCTGCTCTGAGGCTGGGATGGCTAGAGACATTTGTGGAAGAGACAAAGGGTGGTGGCTTCACAACCGCTGTGGACAACCTGTTCCAGTGCTTGCAATGCTCTCATGTTGAAAACATTTTTTCCAGTCTTTAAGGGGAGGATCCTTTGATGCATCTGGTGCCGCTGTCTCTCGCCCTACCCCAGGGCCTCTCTGAGAAGAACCAGATCCTGGCATCTCTCCAGCCCCCTTGAGAGGAGCCCCTTTGCCATTCCATCCCCAGTTCCACCACCCCACCACTATCACCCCCCTCTTCATCCTCCCTAGCCTCCAGTCCCCCACCCAGCCCTGGTCCCACTCCCTGTCTCAGCTGTGTCCTGGAACCCCCAATAGGATGCAGAGCCCCAGCAGGGTCTACCCAATGCTTGTGGGGGCCAAGCCCCTTCCCAGGCCCAAGGACTTCTCACTGGTTCCTGATAAGGACCCTCATAAACAGTTACCAAGGGCAATGAGTAACCCAGGAGGAGAGCAAAGTCCCAGAGTAGGGAGCAGAGCCGTGATAAGATGCCCATGCAAGGATGGGCATGGTTAAGATGCCCTCCCTTAGCAAGGAAGGGGGCAATGCTGGAGTCATTGCTGCCTTCCCCGGGGCCAAGTTGGGTGCATGGGGATCCAAGGCTGCGCTCCTGGGGCTTCCTGCAACACCTGTGAGGAAGAGAAAGGGATCTCCATGCAGGGGGTACCCTGGTGTCCATGTCAGGGGAGGCAGCTCCACGCGCATTCGTGCAGCACTGCAATGGTGTGGCTGTGGGCAGCAGCCTCTGGGGTATGTGGACAGGCACAGATCACAAGCAGCATTGGGAGCATCTCCTTAGGGTGCCTGGCAGCATGGGAACTGGTCCTGGAGGTGTTCTGGTGCTGTTGCCCATCTCTCCAACCCCAAAGCACCGATGGCATCAGGACAGGGCAGGAAAAGAAGACCCATGCTGGCACTTAATGGCTTTCCAGCCCTTTCCTGTGCAACCTCCCCAGGCAGCAGTGCTGGGCACCTGGATGAACCTGGCAAGGCTGGAATAGTCTGGAGAAGCTGGGGAAGCAATGATCCCCGTCAAGTCTTCCCAGAGCTTATGTGGTATCAAGACAGTTGATGTGGATGGAGGGGACACATGTACGGGTTGTCCCCAGCACACACCGGTGCAGCCTCGGGGTCCCTCTGCTCCCAGAGATGCTCAGGAGAGATCCCAGACCCGTTCCTTGCCTGTTCCCATCCCTGGAAAGTCCCTGGCTTTCTGTGTGTTTTCAAGACACCGCAGCAGCATCCTCTGGCCAGAAGCCAACCCCAAGCACGGTCTGAGCTGCTAAGTAGGGTCAGGGCACACGTTTCCTTCACAGACATCACTCTTTGGCAGCTCTCCGGTTGCTGCGATGGTGAGCCCTGAGGAAAGCAGATGGCTGGACAGACCCCCACTCCACTGCTTCCAGGGAAGGTGGATTGGAGAGGACCCAGGAGGGACTGAACTAATGGCGGGGGTACTTGGCCGTTTCTCTGGCTGCGCAATGCAGATGCACCTGCATGCCTGAGCAACAGGGGCCCATGGAGAACAGCCTGGAGGTCTGCAACCCATCTTCCCTCCTTTCCCCATTTCCCTCAGAGCTCCCTGTTCACACCTTACTCTGTCGTCCCCGTCCCCGTTCCCCGCCCCCAGCTCAGGGAGCAAGCAGAGAGCTTCTGGCAATGAGAGAGGAGTGAGCATCCCTGGGATACAGAGGAGTTGCCACGAGTTGGAGGCAAGGCTTTTTAGTGCTTTCCATCACAACAAGCCTCCAGCAGCCGCTCTGGACAGGAACAGTTTATTGCATGTACCCACATTAGCCCATTTCTCACCTGCTTGGGCTCCTGCAGCCACCAGACTTTCTCTGGAGCTCAGAGAAGCAGGATGGAGACAGACACAGGAAGGGAACATAATCAGGCAGGGTGCTCCTCTGAGGTGTCTCAGATACAGGGAATCCCTTTTTAGCCCCAGGGTCTGCGTCTGATAACATACAAAGCTTTTGCTTCATGCAATGATGCCTCCATCTATCCCCATGCTCGGGCAGCATCTATCCCCAGCTCCAGCCTTCTGTGCATCTCTGTGTGGCGGAGAGACATATGGACTGTAGGAAGAGGAGCGGGTATTCTCGGCAGACATTACAATGTCCCTGCACACCCAATGTGCAAAACCAGTGGGTCCATAGCAAATGACACCAAACTGCCTTGCTTGTGAGACTTTCCCAAGCACTGAAACCACTATGGCAGCTTGTAGGGACTTACTGAAGCCTTCATCTCAAATGTTTATGTTTGTGCCCTGCAACCCAGCACCAGAGCCTGGAGCTCATCTACAGATTACTTCCCTGGCTTCCAGCATCACTGTTTCCTGTCATCTCACTGTGTAATGCCAAGAGATTCTCTCTCCTGACCCCTCAAGCTCTTTGCTCACCCACACTCAGGCTCTCCTTCAGCCCTGCAAATTCCCCCAGCTCTATCATGTTTAACCAGACTACAGGATCTGCTCCCTGGGTGGCTAAGGGATGAAGGCAGGGGCTCATCGGGTACATACATGGACCAAAGGCATCACGGGGAGCCAACGAGAGGGGCAGGGAATTTCCAAATCCTTCTGGATGCTGCCTGTGTGATAAAGTCACAGCTAACAGGAACAGGGTCACACAGCTCAGCTCAAATCACTGACCAGCAAATTCCTTCCCGCAGAGGCCACGATTCCCAGGACTCAGCGCAGAGGTGCTTTGTAAAGCTCAGTATGGAAAAACCCAGTGACTGGGAAGGGGAGCAGGCTGGCGGCCAGGCACACCGTATAGAAGTGCCGTAGTGAAACGGACCTAGGGAAGCAGGAAGGAATTGCTGGAAGCCAGCGGCACACGAGCCGAGCAGGCTCCCTGCTGGCTGCCACCGCGTCCGCCGGCATTTGGCGAGCCTTATGGGAAGAGCGGGATGCGCACAACATGCTGGGAAGGGGATGGAAGCCAGAACCTTGGGAGTCCCCTCCCGGCACAAGGGCGCTGGAGCCAGCTGGGCTCGGAGTGGGTCTTCAACCAGGAGAAGGTGAATTCTTCCAAGATATTTCCAAGTGGAAATCTGGTTTCCCAGATGGATATAGGTGCAAGGAGTTAACCCTTTGTTTGTTAGCATGCTTGCAGAATGGCTCAGGAGCTTTGGGGCAGGGCAGACTCACTGCTGGGAATTGTGCAGGGTGGTAGGGAATGGGATGAGAGGGACCTAAGCAGGACCTGCACCATAGAGAGATGCTTTCTTCATACAGCATCCTCTGTGTGATGTGTGGTGCTGCCCACAGTGCTCCCAAAAGCATGGTTTAGTGGAAGGTGCCCCTGCCAACGGCAAGGGGTTTGGAACCTGAATGATCTTGAGGTCCTTTCCAACCCAAACCATTCTATGCTACTATGATGATCTGTGTTTTGTCTTGTCCTGGATGCATGTGGTCAGGGTTGCTCTGCTCTCAGCCCTCCAGATCCAGGCATTACCCAACACATGGGATCTTTTCGGGCTTACACTGTTCTAAGTGTGCACATTTGTCACTACATCACCACAAAATACATTCAGTGATGAAAGGGTCAGTGGTCCAGAGCCTGTGTGGCATGACAGAGACCTCCATGGGGTGGCTGAGGTTCGTGGTGGAAAAGGGAGACAGCAAGAGCATCCTGTTCTTGGCAGAGATACTGAACCAAAAAGCAGGAGACACTGCAGGAAAGAGGAGTTCAACCAGTGTTTGCATAACCCTCTAAAAACTATACCTTTCCCAGCCAGTCCCCAGCCTTCCCACCAACCACACGCCCATCCCTCCCTCTCCCATCAAGCAGCACATCAATCCTCCATCCTGAAATCCCACCGTGCCTTGTATGGCAACGTAAAACCCAGTGGAAACTGCTGGCACCAACCCAGCCTTCAGTGAAAGCAACGAGTCATAAATCCTCTCACAGCAAAGTGAGCAGCAGCCCCCCAAAAGCAAGGCAGAGCGTGTGTGCCAGCTGAGACTGGAGCAGCGATCATTGGGAATGGGTGGGTTGGATGGGCACTGTCCAGGCTGGGATGTGCTTCATGCAGAGGCACCATCCTGGCATGTGAATTTGGAGAGGCTCAGGAAGCTGCTGGGGAAAAGGGCAAGGAAAAGAGTGTTCTCAGAGAGGAAACTGCTCCTCCTCCATGCCAGGACATCAGACTTTGTACCTAACATAAGTCAGAGCAGTACTGCATCCACCCCGCTCTGCCCCACGCTTCCAGCATGGGCTCAGCTCCACAGGCTGGGGAGATGGGATTCAGAGCAAACAGCCCCTGGCACACACAACGGGTTCATTGGGAGCAGGGAAATGGAGACAGAGAAATTAGAGACAGCCAAAGGGAAATGAAGCAAAGCATCAAGAAGGCTCTAGAGAGTTTGCAGGAGACATTAGAGCAACACTTAAACTACGAATTCTGTGTGCTTGATCCAAGACTAGAAAACAGCAGAGAAGGGATCCTAGCAATGGCTCAGCCCCAACCAGGGAATCAGCCACCCAATGCACAAGCAGTGGCAGAAAATGCAAAGGGAAAGCAAAGAGAAAGGAGATTAAACCCGAAAGGGCTAGGAGACACCAGGCACTGATAGCAGACAGAGACCTGCTGCATTGCCTGCCAGCTTCATTGGCCACAAGCAATTGGACTTGGCATCAGAGGGAACACCAGTGCCAGCAGGGCACCCAGAGAGCAGCCAGCCAGCTCCTTCCCAGCAGCCTGCACCAGGAGGAAACAGCTGCTGGAATTGCTTCAATGGACAGGTCTCATCCTGTCATATATATTTAAAAAACACGAGGAAGTTAAATACTCTATAGCTAAATAAAACTGGTCATTAACTGTACTTGAGAGCATTGCGGCAGAGCAATGGAGCTGTCAAGCCCTGAAATAGCTGACTTCAACATGGGGAGACATGAGGAGTGATTTGAGGCTTAATTGCAACACAGGCAAATAGGAATAACAGGGAGGACACCCTGCATCATCAAGGAGACCAGCACAATGCAGCACATCCTCCTCCCAGGCACACACAGAGCAGGGTCTGACCAAGGACCTGAGGAGTCCCTCTGACTGTTCGACCTGGCCATCAAAGTGGCATCTCCAAGAGGAGGCAAGGGGAAAACAGTCCTGAACATGGGGAAAACAGTGTTTGGAGCCAGGACTCAGACTGAGATGCTGCAGCCGGCTGGCAAGCATCTGAGCTCCTTGGTTCAGCGGGCGGCTGCAGGAGCATGTGAGGGGCTTGGAGCAGTGCAAGGGACTGGAAATTCCCTTTGGGGATGGGGATCAGGCTGTTTACAGCAAGGGAAGAGTTGGATCTGGAAGAATCTGGAGACCTCCCGGCAGCATCTGCCTGCCAAAGCCACACAGACCCCACGATGGCTGCTCTGGGAAAGTCACCCGGATGGTTTGCAACACTCTCATGGAGGGTGCCTGGCTCAGGCGTCAGGAGGAAGGGGAGAAACATCACCGTACCCACCAATGGGTCCCATCCCTCTATGTTGGCAGCAGAGCAGACCATGCATATTGCATAGATCTGGAGGAGCTCAGGGCTACCAAGATGAGACTGAGTTCAGGCCTTGCCCCATGTCACCCAGAAGTGACTGCTGTCATTGCAGACACAAAGAGGAACTTCCCCCCTCATCCCAAGGATACCATGAGGACTGCAGCTTCAGTTTCCAACTGTGCTCTAAGCCTGGAGGCTCCTATGACAGTTGTAAACATTGCAAACCCCATGTGGCTGCACGAAGACAAAGTTGCAGAGGCAAAAGAGAGGTTTGTGAGACCAGCTGATACGGTTGGCACTACTCAATGGGCATGGAGAGCATCCTCAGACATGCTGCTGTCCCCATTGCTACTTCCCACTGAGCAGCAGATCACTTTGACAAATACCACAGACCCTGAAGCCCCTCAGGACACAGTTCTGGTAGATGTGGTCTACCCCATGGCCCTTAGCAAGGAGATGAGAGGCCAGACCCAAACCTTCCCATAGGTTTCCAGGTACAAATCACTCTTTGCCTGCTCCCATCTCTTCCCACTCTCTCCAGAGCCTTATTAGATTGCAGCTCAGTGCTGAGTTGTGCAGGATGTGCCCCACCAACAACTCACAACAGTGGCTTCGCCATCACAGCCCACGGGTAGCACAGCTTTAACTTAAAAATAGGCTGATCTGATGTTGTGCGTTAACCCCAGTAATCAGCTAAACCTACAGCTCGCTCACTCCCCGCCACAAGTGGGATGATGGAGAGAACCAGAAGGGTGAAACTTGGAAAACTCATGGCTTGAGATGTAAGACAATTTAATGTGTAAATCAAAAATGCACACACAAGCAAAGCAGATCAAGGAATTAATTCACTGCTTCCCATCAGCAGGCAGGTGTTTGCCACTTACAGAAAAGCCTTCATCATGCTGATGAAGTAAATACCTCCATCGTATGTAGCATCTACTTGGGAAGACAAACACTATAACTCCATATGTTGCTCCTTCCTCTTTCTTTCCCCAAGCTCTGTATGTTGAGCAGAACTCCATATGGTATGGGATATCCCTTGGGTCTGCTGGGCTCAGATTTCTTGGCTTGTCCCCTCCCACTTCTCATGCACCCCCAGCCTACAGAGAAGGCCTTAAGACTGTGCAAGCACTGTTCGGCAATACCTAAAACATCCCCAAGTTATCAAAACAGTGTTTTGATTGTGAATCCAAAACATATCACC
Organism: Agapornis roseicollis; assembly: GCA_002631895.1. NCBI lineage: Eukaryota > Metazoa > Chordata > Aves > Psittaciformes > Psittacidae > Agapornis > Agapornis roseicollis. The sequence goes on from NDXB01000299.1 coordinate 117,213, forward strand.
GTATGAGCTCCTATGAAGAAAACTGACTCTATCCCAGACAAAATCTGTGCAATCTCCACCCCTTATTTGATACTATTTATGTCATGCTCAGGTCCCACACCATTCAATACATTCTCATTAACCACTCACTACTCCTCTTCCCATCCTTTGATTTATAAACAATTATCAGTCCTTTGTCTATTGTCTAACCCTGTAAAATGTCCATTAAATGTCCACTGAGTTAATTTACTCCATGACTTTGGGTTCCATTGGTTGTGATGGTCACCCAGGACAGAAGTGGCATGTTGTGTGGAGTTACTGGGCACCAGAGCCAGCCCACCTTGGGTCACTATTGTGAGACTCATCCTGCACTGGTTCAGATGGCTCCTGCTAAAGTAATCCCTGTAACACACAGCTGAAATCATGGGTTACAACATTGTAAAGGTGTTCCCATTACAACCTTCACCTCATCACCATTGCTGTTACCAGAAGGCTCCCAGGCACAGCACAGTAAGGTGAATAGCAGTATGGCACAAAATGAATCAAAAGCAAAATGCAGCCATTAACAAGCACTACACTCTAATATGCAGCAAGGCAAGCATAGGAGCCTGCCAATTAGTAGATAAATTGCTATAACAGCTATAAATTTGGTCTAGCACACTCTAATCAAATCTCTCATTATCTCAAACACTTCAAGTACCCAAAGGTCCAAAGAGGACTCTATAGCAGCCAAAACTAGCACATCTGCAATATACTACATGAACACCTTTGTATTTCCTGGTTGGAGCTTCATCACTCTGTAAGACTGTGGAAGCCCCAGGTGGGATCCCTGCAGGCACAAACCATGAGAGCCAGCCTCCTTCTGCTGCTGAGGCCAAGATAGAATAGTCAGGGAGCTTTATTTTGATGGACGTAGACAGAAACAATGATTATATCCATCCTGTCTGACCACAGGCCAGGAGATACCACTGACTAGCCACTGTCAAGATCAATCAGGTCAATTCCTCTTCTGTAAGCACAACCCAGATATCCCTGTTATCCATCAGTATGCCCAGTCTCAATAGTTCCATCAGCCAAAATAACCTGTGGTTACAAAACCTGTGTCTGGCACAAATACCAGGGAATCACAAACAGGGTAATGGAGTTGATGTGCCCTTGTGCACACATACATCAGCATACCACTGCTAACACCATCCAGGTTTGGTGTCAGCCCTTCAGGAAAGTAAATCACAGATTAAGCTTTGAAAAAGGATGAGGAGGGATACGGCTCATATCCAAGCCAGAACCTCCCTTCCTGACACTGGGGAGGTTTAAACAGATGTCTGGGGCAGAGACTGTTGTGCAGCCTTCACAGGCACCTGAACATGTGGCCTCACACCAGATCTGCTCCACAACAGTGTTTACTGTACACGTTCAATGTCTCACAGTCACAGAGCCAGACCAGAAAGCAGTGAGCAGTTCTCCATCACTCTGTTTGGCCATGGCCAACAGTTTGCTCCCCACAGTAACTGCAATGGTGAGCTCTCACAGCAAAAACATCCAGTTTCCATGAGGAAAGCTTCTCAAAACAAGAGTCATCAGATACACCCCCCCACCCAATATATCACAAGGAAATCCTACAATGGGCAAGAGGAACCCACAGCCTTCCCAGGGATGGAGAACTGGTGGCACTTGTGGCAATCACAGAGCATTTCCAAAGCCCCAGACAATCTTTCTCTGCACTGGAGATGCCATTGGGTCATAGCTGAGGATGAACCTGATGTAAATGTCTGTGATCCCCTGCACTCCCAAATCCTGAGCTGCTTCTCACTCCACCAGATGAAGATGCCCTGGAAAAAGGTCTTAGCTGGAAAACAGTGAGGAAGCTGGCATCTGGCATCAGGAGATGACCTGGAGAGCTGAGCAAGCAATCTGCCTTGGTACTTCCCATAGACCAGATCTGCTCTATCCCAATAGGCTGGTGTGTCCCGTCTCCATCCTTGTGATGTGTCTCCAGGGCTTTGGCAGGCAGATGCTGCCGGGAGGTCTCCAGATTCTGGCCCTGCAACTCTTCCCATGCTGTAAACAGCCTGATCCCCATTCCCAAAGGGAATTTCCAGTCCCTTGAACTGCTCCAAGCCCCTCACACGCTCCTGCAGCCACCCACTGAACCAAGGAGCTCAGATGCTTGCCAGCCGGCTGCAACATCTCAAGCCTGGCTCTAAACACTGTTTTCCCTATACTCTGGTGGGTGCCTTTTCTCTTCTGCCTCTCCTTAGGACTATGTCAATGTGACCCATGAGTCCTTTTCCCTTTGCAGAGGGTGATGGAGGCAGCAAGATGGTCTTAACACAGCCAGGGCTGTTGTGACACGTAGACACTGGATGGAAGGGACATCCCTGTGCACTTAAACCAGATCTGCCTCCAGTGGCTCCACACACACCTATGAGACCCCCACACTGTGTGTGCTCAGAAGGTCCAACACCCCATCTGAGGATCAGGAGAAGTCCCATCTCTGCCTCCCCTCATGGGTCTTGTCCCAACACCTCACCAGCAGAGCAGACCCTTCATGCTTTAGAGGTCTGGAGGAGCTCAAGGCTGCCAAGATGAGTTTCAGACCAGATCATGCCCCATGTATCCCAACAGTAATTGATTGTAGTTGCAATCAGGAAGGGGATTTTGCACCCCCAGGAAGACCACAAGGGCCATGGCCCTAATTCCCATCTGCACAGGGCTCTGATCCAGTACCGAAGGTCTTGGTGAGAGTTGCCAGCATTGCAAAACAACAGCCTCACTGGAGGGAAAGGGACAATATGTACAAACCAGCAGAGAACTTTGTGCCGTTTCAGTGCTGAAAGCACTGGGAATGTTCCTGCTCTTTGTATTTGCCTTGTGCTCCCACCTCTGGGAACAAGACCACTGAGCCCAGCTCCACTGTGAGCTATGTGCCAGATTCCCAGTGAAAGCACCTTTGCTCTAATCCCAGCAAACCAAGGGCTAAAACACCTCTCCTCCTTGCCATGGATCCCTTCATGATCCAGCAGCCAAAGCTGTGTGGACAGAGATGGACACTCAGTGTTGGAGCTAAAATCCAGAGCAGAAAAGGCAGGGAGCAGAGTTCAGAGCATCTCCTGCTGTCTCTCTGATAGAGATGCACAGAGAGCGTGGTTACCCATGATGCTGTCAGTGCTGCATATGAGGTGCTTCAGACCCTACACAGACACCTTCTCTATTTGCCTGATGCCTCTGGTATCATGTAAAGGGGCACCATGTGCTTTTTTGACAAAGCAGGATCATCTCTGAAGCACCGTCTCTATTTTCTGATCCAAAGAGTAAGACCCTATCAGCTGCTCAGTTCCTCTTGCCAGAGGTGTGACAGCACCCAGGGGCAAGGAATGAGGGCACAAGCCTCAGCACAGCCCCACCACAGTCTATCAGGATGCCCTGAACACCACTGAAGTGCAGGATCCCCGTATTTCTGTGCTCCCATCTGCAGTGGCCCTGCCACTCCACACAGGCTGTGTCCCTGTCTGACTGGCTTCCCCTGTGCCACAGCTGCACTAAACACACATAAAGGTTGTTCTGAGCAGGTCTTGGGAGAGGGTCTGAGCATAAACACAAAGGCCAGGTAGCATGTTTACAATGTAAAGCACACAAAACACCCTGAGCTACAAAAGAAGAGGCTGGAACAGCCAGGGTGGATGGTCAACCATGTACCTACGCACGCTTCCAGCTCCCCATGGAAATAACCCATAACTCTGGGGACCCCAACATTCCACCACCAAGCCCATCACAATAATCACATCTCCCTGTCTCTCCTTGAGTGCCTGTCTAACATCATCTCCTGTCCTTATGATATTAGTATCTTTATCCTGGAACCTGTTAAAATCTGCAATTGCTTATGTACCCCAGGGAATTAAAAGATCAAGCGCATCTCCAGATGCGGAGCCTGAGCTGAGCATCCAGCTGAGCTCGCACACAGCCGCTTTGGCTGGAGCACTGCAAAGATAAGGGTAATGCTCCAAACATCCAAGCAGCCCTTGGAGGTCAAGCCGCTCTCCCTTCCCACTTGACATTATCTGCCTTGGGATCTCCTGGTTGACATACAGATTTCAGGGAAGGAGTACATCTTATTATTAAAAGCTTTTGATTGCCAGACGCATCCTCCAGCTTGGGCATGTGTTATGTGTCTCTCCAGACACATGCGCCATCTTTCAGGTCACCTCTGTGCCCCTGTCAAATACTGGCATAAGATCTTCTTCTAAATCTTCTGGAAATCCCCACTGTCCCAACTCTTGGCCGCTGCCTGTGCTCGGCACGCTTTGTTGGAATAGGCATTTGTTATATGCTGATGTGAGTGACGCATGACATTAGAAGAACTATTCTGGGATGGGCACAGCCCATCTGGCATTGTACTCCCAAAATTCCCTTTGAGAACCTCCCTGAAACATGTGCTGCATCCATCCACCTCCACCTCAGTACCTTCACCATGAGATCCCATCTTTCCAACCCCAGGCTGGCCCCAAGAAGGGCTGGGAGCAGAAAGCTACAGTGGGGGAGAACCTGCAGCCAGGGACCCCTCCAAACCCATTGGGGGATCAGCAGCATCCCTATGGGCTCCATGCAGGCAACAATGTTTCCCTGCCCCACAGCAGTCTCAATGTTGTTTGTGGTTTTCACTGTGCAGGGCTAAGACAACCCGGTAGTGTCACAGAATCATAGAATTACAGAATGGTTTGGGTTGAAAAGGACCTTAAGATGATCCAGTTCTAACCCCTTGCCATGGGCAAGGACACCACACACTGTATCATGCCACCCAGGGCTCTGTCCAATCTGGCCTTGAATAGTGACAGGGATGGAGCATTCACAACTACCTTGGGCAACCCATTCCAGTGCCTCATCACCCTCACAGTGAAGAACTTCCTCCTTATATCTAACCTGAACTTCTTCTGTTTTAGTTTGAAGCCATCACCCCTTGTCCTGTCACTACAGTCCCTAAGGAATAGTCCATCCCCAGCATCCCTACAGGCCCCCTTCAGATACTGGAAGGCTGCTATGAGGTCTCCATGCAGCCTTCTCATCCCCAGGCTGAAAACCCCAACTTTCCCAGCCTGTCTTCGTATGGGAGATGCTCCAGCCCCTGATCATCCTCGTGGCCTCCTCTGGACTTGTTCCAGCAGTTCCATGTCCTTTTTATGTTGAGGACAGCAGAATGACCAAACCATGTAAGCAAAAGCCCAGAGGAGCAAGAAACAAGGGGAGATACAGTACCCGCATCTTCCTTTGTCCTCAGCACACAGACAAAGCTCTCCTGACCATCTCTGGCTATCAGGCCAAAGCCACTAACACACTCCAGCTGCCCCTTCTGCCTATGGGGATAAAGGATGCCCCCCTACAAATTGCTGTTCTCTGTTGCCTTGTCACTAAACTCAACACAGAGCAATTTCTGGGAAGCTTTGGATCTCACTGTGTTTGTCCGACTTCCCAGGCTCCCCAGCTGCCCAGCTGTTCCTTTCCATTTGAGCTAATCACAGAGATTAAGGCAAAGACCCAGCCTGGAAGGTTTGCAAACAGCTCTGGCCTGTTTCTGCAAACAGCTTTTACAATCATGCTCCTGAATAGAAGCACACAGGGTAATAAACACCATGGCATCTGTGCAGGGAATTCCCAACTAGGGTTCAGTATTAGCCCAGCCTGTGCAGGAACCAGCCACCATGTTAGGGACATTGTAAACCATGGGGTCACCAGGCACAAGTCCTTCAAAGAAGCTAAAGGAGGCAGCAAGAGATGCCCAGAGAGCATCATGTCAGAAAAGACTCATGTCCATATCATATCTCACCGTATCATATGTCCATAACACATCTCACCACACAGCTTGGGTCCCAGTGTCCCCTGTGACCACAAGACGTCTGTCATCTCTATCCTCTCTAGCACACTGGCACACTCACCCCCTTACAAAGAGGGATCCCATCATCCCAGCAGGGCACAGTGGAGCTGAGCACCCATCCCAAGGCAAAAAAGAGCCTCCATCCCAGTCCTTCACCTCCATAGTCCCCTGTCCTCATGCCGCCTCAAGCCTGCAGGCAGTAGCTGCTGGCTGGAGCTGTTCATCACTAGAGTGACTCCAGATTTTGCAGCCTTCAAACACTTTTGGCCATGAGACTCCAAGCCAACATGACAAGAGGAGCCATCCTGCATCTGTCCAGCTGTGTGCTGAGGTTCCTGCAGCCACCCACCGAGCAGGCTGCTGTCCCTGTCAAAGTAAACAGGTTGTCCTCCCTCTCCTAACAAGAAAGAGGCATCGCTTTGAACTCCCCAGCCCATATGCAGCCCCATGTTTGCCACTGTATGAAGCAAGCAGCATGCAGCTGGCCTAGGAAAGAAAGTGGTATGGCCATCTGGGGTTCCTGGTGGACTGCAGTGTATGATGGATGGTTGACAAACATGCCCCTTCCCAGCCATTCAGCACTGAGTTCTGAAGGATGGACACGAGGGTGAGCTGGGGACGAGAGAGAAGCTAGATGCTCCCATTAGAGGGGCTTATGGTTGGAATGTGCTCTTTCCCCCCAGCATGGCAGAGAAGGTCCTCTAGTATTGCTGCTTTTGAGGTGAGGAAGATATGTCATAGAATCATAGAATCACAGAATGGTTCGGGTTGGAAGGGACCTTAAAGCTCACCCAGTTCTAATCCCCTGGCCTGGGGCTAACAAGCACTGCCCTGATGCCCACATGCTCTGGGGACACGGGGTGGGTGATATGCCAGCTGCAGGGCAGGAGCAGAGCAGACAGCTCACTTGTCTGACAAAACAGGGTCCCAAGCAAGCCTGTCCAGCTTGATGCATGTCAAACTGAGAGGTCTGTCTTCTCCCTCCCTCCCTCCCTCCCTACCACCAGCTCCTTTATGCTCCCCCAGGCCAGCACAACACAAGGCAGGGGAGTGTACAGCAGGCTCAAATGGCTGCACAGATTTGCCTCTGTTGCTGTCATGCCAGGATCTTCTCTGCCTGGCAGCAAGTGGCTTAGAGGCAGGCAACAGGCAATGCTCCAATGCAGAGCACAAAGCCTGGGCTAAGCATGGCTGTGTTTCAGCAGGGCACAAAGTGAGCAGGGATAGGTGATCCAGGTGCATGGGTCCCACCCAGTGACCTATCTATGGCATCTCAATTGAACATCCTCTCCCCTTCTCTGCATGGCCTGCCATTCCCTGTGTGATGTCTTCCAGGCATGACAGCCCAAAACTTTTGCCAGTAACACAAACAGGATAACTTGGACCCAAAACCTGGTCACTTCAACCAGAAACATTGCTCTGATTTACAGAGGGGAGGTTTCGAGACAAACAGTGTAATTAATTTAACTGAGGAGGACAATTGGAGGAAGAAACAGGAAAAAGCATTTTCAATTCTCCTCTGGTTTGTTTCTTGTTTTAATAAACATGTTCCTGAAAGGCACGTGGGTGAAAGGCAAGGGTTTTACAGCCAAGGGAGCTGCCAGAGGAGCACTGGGGACCCCACACTGACCAGGGGACCCTGGGAGCCCACAGCACTGACGAATGTCCCTGCCGTGAACCGTAGTGAGAGGCACAACTGTTTCCCATTAGTCAGGAGGACAAAAGCATCCCAGCAAATCACAGGGACATGGCAGATAGAGAAGCTTTTCGGGTGACTAACTGCCCATGGATGAGGGGCGAGGGAGGAAGTAGGGAGTGAGAGAAGATCACATAGACTCGATTTCTCAACTGCATGACATAGAGGCTCTTGGGCAGAGATAAATGCAGTGGCCATAGAGTTTATGCATTTTCCTTCTGGTATATCCATAGCTGCAGCCTCACACCTCAATCATGGAACCAGGGGTTGCCTGTAGCTTCAGAAAAGCTTCTTGCATCAGTATTGCTTTACTGATCTACTGCTGCAGCATCCCTGAAGCACTGTAGTCCTCCTCAAGCAATGCTCAGGCTGTGCTGGCATCAGTGAGCATCTCTGCATGTGTTGGTAAATTGTGTGCACGCTCCCTTTCATGCTCTCAAGCCAACCAAGCGAAGTGTATGGGAGTGAGCAGGGTCAGGGACCATCCTCAAGGGATAGGGGATGCGGCTGCTCGGTCTGGAGATGAGGGATCTTGGTCCTGGTCTGCTCACTGCCAGCTGGCTGAAGCGAGTGGTGGCCTTCCCACACACCCTTTGTCAGCTCATTCGGACCCAGCAGCTCTCTCATCAATCACTGACAGACAAGGGTCCCACCAGGGGCTGAGATGAGCCAGCTTCTATCCCCTGTGCACCCTGCACATTCCCTGAGTCACACTCTCCCACCTCTAGAACATGGATGTAACCTCATGGCCTGTGCTATTCCCAATGCAGACATCAGTATCTCGTTGCTTGGCAGCTCTGTCTCTCTATCACCCCAGCAGCTCAGCCCCCAGCCCCATGACATGGCCTGCATGGGAACCCTTTGCCCCACGCTGCCCTCAGCCCCTTGCCCTGCAGCCCTCTGCATGACGCCAAAGTGTTTACAAGCATGTTCCAAGCAGCTCCATTAGATCCCCTCTCCCATCTCCTTTGAATCTGGCAGAAGAGAACATTGGGACGCGTCCGAATTCAGAAGGAAATGCTAGAAATTGGCTTTGTTTCTTGTCCAGACTCACGCAACTCCTCAGGCTGCTTGGTCCCACTCCTCTCCATAACCTCCAAGGAGCTTTGTGCTCCAAGTAGGTCCTGGCCAAAAACAACCTGCTTCCAGGATCACACCAAGCACAGGAGACTCTGGACAGAGCAAGCATCAAGGCAGTCATTTCTCCAGCATTCCCCCATCCCTCCTTCAGGATACCTCTGCTCACAACCATTTTCAGCTGTTTATCTCCTCACATCACCTTCATGGGCCCTACAAATCCATTCCATGGACTCACAAACCAAACCAGGTCTCAAGTTCAGCTTCCCATCCACAGCAGAGGCAGCAGTGGGATCACAGAATCACTTAGGTCGAGTTGGGTTGCACAGGACTTTGCCTGTCTGCATCTTGGAAGCCTCTAAGGCTGGAGATCTAGCAATCCAGGCCCCTCTTCAAACACCTTACTGTCCACACAGGGATCTCTCTCTCATGTCCCCATTATGCACGTGCAATAAAAGCCTGGCTCCACCTTCTCAATAGCCTCCCCATAGGTGTTGGGAGGCTGCTTTTGGACTTCCCAAAGCCATCCGCACCCAGGGCTGGACAAGCCCAGCTCCTCCAGCCTCCCCTTGCAGGGCAGGAGCTCCAGCCTCTATTGTTTTAGTGGCCCCCTCTGAACTCACTCCTGTTTATCAATGTCTCTTTTGTATTGGGGCAGCCAAAACCTGAACGCAGTGCCCAAATGTGGTGTAATGAGTGCTCAGCAGAGGACAGTCACTTGCCAAGGTCAGCAGAAAAGACCTAAGCCATTTGCCTTTTACCAGCTCAAATGCATTGCCAAAACTATTGCTTTGGCTGCATTGAAATGACAATCAGCTCCTGTATGCTGAAAGAACCTGTGAGCAATGCCCAGCTCCGCACCAGCCATGTTTCTGCATTGCCCAAAACCTCACAGACAATAGATCCAGAAGAGAAACAAGTTCCCAGCTTTTTGAGTATCTATGGGAATGGAGCAGCAGCAGGATGCACTTCCCACAGACTCACGGAGCCTGCGGCCAGAGGGAGCCACCGGATCAACTTCACAGCCCTGAGCCTCATTGGTGGTGGTTATTGAGCCCAGTCCTTGCAACGTTTCACCTCCTTGCTTGTCTCCTTGAGCCTGCAGATTTAATCTACAACCATTTAATACTCATTTCCCATCATGCTGAATGTCATCAGCTCCAGAACTGGTCCTGGAGGAATAGGCTGGCAGGTTCCACTGCCCCGCAGATGGCTAAAAGTGCCCTGGGTCACACATGCTGCTCTGAATCACCTCCTGCTCCTCCTCATCTGAGGGCAACCTGGAGCCCTCAGACTGTTACAGGGACATTCACCTCCGCTGCACTTCCTGGGGTATCCACAACCTCCGTCACAGCACAGGGGATGACAAGGAATAGCAGCACACCTTGCAAACAAGGTTATACAATACCTTAGAGTTTAAACCATACAGATGTCACAGGCTCTGCAGGAAGATGCAGAATGGACAAAGCAAGTTGGAAGCTATTCTGGAGGCTTTGCTTTGTGAGGTAGGTTGGCAAGAAATGGTGACTAAGCTGTGTTAGGATGTTTTATTTGTGGAGGGCAGACTGGTGATCAAACCTCTGCAGGGCCACAGACAAAAGGAGAGCTGTTGACATCGATTCCATGCACGCACCACAAAGAGATGATCCCTTCAGCAGCAAGCTTGCAGGGTGCCCCCATGTCCAGGGAGAAGTAACCTTTCCCCACAAACTGCTTATCTTTATTCACCATCCTGGGGTGGAGGAGGCAGAGGTGAAGAGCTGGGCAAAAGGGTCCCTTCCCATGGGGCATGCTCCCATTCTCCTTTAAAACCTTATGTGGGAGTTACACTGGCTTTGCCTTATGCTGCTTGGGCTTTTCCCAGCAAAACAGCCTTTCTTCTTTCAATATATTTGTAATAATAGCCGTGCCATCCCTGTGCGCCTGACTCACATGAAGGATGCTCTGCACCAGGGAACATGGATGGCTGAGCAGGAAGATACCCGGCAGATGCCTGCCTGCCTTCCCTGGGAACACCAGGGAAATTCCAGCTGTAGAAGAACTAAAACCCATTGCAGGAAAGATCCCTCAGCTCATTCTTTCAGGGCTCTTGGGTGCAATTTGTCTGGGCAGTTACTTTTGAAATATTTGCCCCCAGTGTATGTCTTCTAGCATTGCATCTAGTGCCAAATAAAGTGGAAAGCATTTCACACCCTTCCTTGCTCCTTCCCAGACACTGAAGACAGATAGTGCCTTCATTTCTCTCTCTTGTGTAATAGCATTTTTATTCTTTCTGGAAGCAGATTTAAGAGTCAAGGACGTGTTTTGGTAGTAAAGCTGTCCTCCTCCTCCTCATCGCTGTGGTCAGCCATGCGTATCTCCCAGGAGCATTGACAGCTTTATACACTTCCTGACTTCCCGTTTGCATCTGCTCACGCTGACCCTGCTCGTTTCGGATAGCTGCTCCCACTTCTCTGCTGAGACCACCAATGAAATCCCCTTTCTCACTGCACAGCTCGGGCTTCAGCCTCAGATAACGCCTTTCTAAAGCACATGCCTTTCACTTTTGTGTTTCAGCCTGCGCTGCTTTGCCTGCTGCAAAACCCACTCAGGGAACACTCAATCCCACTGATGTTAAGATACTGAACAGTACCAGTGCCAGTACATACCCTTGAGGAACAACACTCATTACTGGTTTTCACTTGGACACTGAGCCACTGACTGCAACTCTTGGGATGCAGCCATCCAGACAATTCCTGATCCATCACTTTTCCCAGACGGAGCAGAGACGGCGGCTGGTCAGCACTGCAGCAGCACCTCAAGTGCTGTCAGTTTGGCACAGGGAGCACAAGCACATGTGCCTGGTGGCAGGGGCCCTGCAGTTTGCTCTTGCAGTTTGCTTGCATTGCTCCTTCCAAGGTGAGCTGTAGTGCCTGGGGTTTCTTCATGGCTGGAGGACTGCAGAACCACAGAATGGTTTGGGTTGGTCCAGCTATGGGGGGTTGCTTCTCTGGGCACCCTGCCTAAGAGCTCATCTCAGTCTCCCCTCTGTCAGGTTAAAGCCATTCCCCTTGTCCTGTCCCTACAGGCCCTTGTCCAAAGCCCCCCTCCAGGTTTCCTGTAGCCCCTTTAGGCACTGGAGCTGCTCTCAGGTCTCCCCTTAAGGAGCCTTCTCTTCTCCAGGCTGACCCAGCCCAGCTCTCTCAGCCTGGATCCAGAGCAGACCTGCTCCAGCCCTTGCAGCATCTTGATGGCCTCCTCTGGACTCCCTCAAGCAGGTCCACATCCCTCTTNATCCAGAGCAGACCTGCTCCAGCCCTTGCAGCATCTTGATGGCCTCCTCTGGACTCCCTCAAGCAGGTCCACATCCCTCTTGCACTGGGGGCTCCAGAGCTGAATGCAGGACTACAGGTGGGATCTCACAAGAGTGGAGCAGAGGGGTTAGGATGGCATAGTCACCAAGGGTGTCCTTGCCTATGGGAGGCCACCATCTGCCCTTCTCCCTTGCTAGTCCCTGTTCCGAAGGGTGCTCCTGGGGTTGATCCTCCAAAGCATCCATGGTGCACCCACCACAATGTGCTCCTTGACATGCCTCCAGCCTCCAATTCATAGCAAGGCAAGGGCCAAGGAGACCATGGTGGACACAATGAGGGACACAGACTGTGCTATCCCTAGGGCTGGATCTTCCATGTCCGGATGAGCTTTGGCAGCATGAGGCAGCCTTGTCACAGCACTGCTCGCTGCTGGACCCTGCACCAGCACAGGTATGGCCCCCAGACAGAGCTCTGGGTTTCACAGCTGTGCAGAGGTTCAAGGGAGCAGGGAGACCCAGCTCTGCAGTTCTGCCTCTGGGTCAGGGCCATATTTCCCATGGGTACTGAGGTTTGGTTGTGCCCCACAGGGTTGTCTAGGCTGTGGGGAGAAGGGGCAGAGAGTGTGGAGCAATAGGGGCAGAAGAAGGTCCCCTGGTCTGAGGGAAGGTCCCCAGGTTTGAGGCAGCAGCCCATGGAGGAACAGCTGCTTTGACAATCAATGGGCACTGGAGAGGCAAGGGATGCAGCACAAGGCAGTGTGTTGCCATGCAGGGATGTCCTGAGCTGCTGATGCATGTTCTGCTCTGCTCTGACTTTAGCAAGGGTGACACAGGTGCAGCATGGCCACAGGAGAGCAATGACCGCTTGCAAAGATTCAGGCAGTGGCTGATGCAGCCTCTCCATGGACCACAGCTCCACCCCAGGAAGCTCCATAGCTTTATCTCTATTCATCTCTTGCTGTGTGCAGAGCCTGCTGAGCACCCCCTGCCTCAGATCGAGATCTGAAATGCCAACACACACTGCAGTGTGGGGCTGGCTCCCATCCTCAACCATGCACAGGCGTGGGGTGGCAAAGTCAGTCTTTGCCATCATTTTGCTGTGGCAGCATCAAAGCTAATCCTTCTTCAGGTCCTGCTGTGTTGGTAAGGCTGGGGCAACCATAGACAAAGGCCACAACAGTTCCTCCTCAATCCAAGAGAAGAGGTGTCTTGCATAGAGTGCTCCCCAGCGATGGTTGTCTGGATGGATGAGCAGACCCCTACGAGCAGCTCTTCAGCTCCATCATCTGGTTTGCAGCCCCAGATCTCCCAGTCTGAGGGGGCTTAGTGTCAATCAAGACCTGCAGGCTGTGCCTGGGGTCCCCAGCTGGTGTCCCTGTGCCACTGTCAGCAGGCTGGAGGAGAGAGGCCAGGTAGTGGTGATCATCTTCCTCTGGCAGGATCGAAGCTCATCCCGCTGTCAGTTCCACTTACAGGTCCTGCTGCCTCGGGAAGGGCTGAGGCTGTCCATGGACAAAATAAGGGTGCACAGGGAACCCTTCTCCCTCTGAGGCAGCCCCCATCTGGGTGAAGGAAGATCTTACACACAAAGCTCCTGGCTGTCACAGGAAAAGCAGCATGGACCATCCTAGGCACCAGTCTCTCCTCTCCACATCCCCGCAGAGGCAGCCCCCACCCTCAATTGGCAGTAGGGAACCTGCCAACCATGGCAGATGGCACCTCTTCCCATGCTAATGAGCTGTCAGGATTTAATTCCTGCCTCCCATTAACACCCATTACAGTGTCACTTGGCCATTCTTCTGTGTCTATCACATCTCCACCACTTATGTTTCAAGGTGTTAATTCAGGGCTGCTCTGGGGTGGCCACCATCCTCCACCATCACTCCCTTCTAGAAGGCTGCCACCTCATTGTCCCCGAAACCCTGCATTAAATGGGTCTTAAGAGGATGCAGACACAGGGCAGGATGCCCAGCATCCATGGGAGGGATGGAGGGAGGGATG